>JAGGAU010008267.1:0-125586 GCA_017657275.1 Termitomyces sp. T108
GTGGGAATGTACTGTACAGCATGACCGCGCCTAAACCCTAACCCCGGAGGAGGTCCGGAAATCTCCGGACTATTCCCGCACAACTCCGGAGGTCCCAAAATGGAAATAGCTCCAGAACGTCCTGAAATGGAAGTCCGGAAATCTCCGGACTGCCCCGGAACAATTCCGGAGGTCCCAAAATGGAAGTCCCCTGACAGGAAGGCCCTAGGCCTCAAATCCTACAGTGTGAAGGTAGACTTGCAAGAGGCTAAAAGGCTATGGGAGAAGGCTTTAGGTAGCATGACTAAGAGCTTGTTCATGGGAGTAATGACCTGTGGAAAGTGGACCCCCTTGATAGAGATTGAGGAGGTAGGACTGGAAGACCTGGATATCAATGTGGGGAGCACAAATGAGGACAATTTCCTGCACCACTGGGAAGATGGTCCTGAGGACTATGGACACCAACTGGTGTTCACAGAAGAAATAAAATTTGTGATGGATTGTATGAGTTTCAGGTAGGGAACTCAGACAAAAATGTTCACCTGGTGTGGGAGGAGGAAGGGCAGTTTGGAAGGCCCCTAAACTTGGACTTGGCTCTGCCACAAAAGCTTTTCTATCTATTGGAACTTGCACAGCCCTACCCAGGGGACTCCATAAATGTATTACATTTGCCTAGGAGATTGCAGGAGGACAGCTATGCTTGTGAAATCATGCCTGGGGCCAAGAGCTGCTGGTTCCAACCACTCAAGTAGAACTTCCTCAGTTCAAAGCTAGTCAGTGGGTTGCCTCAAAGTGTGGGAAGCTGTTGGGGCTCTCAACTCTGCATGTAGTAAGGTACCTCACAACAATGGCTGGAGATGTGTGGGCATGGCACCACCCAAGTTCTAAAACTAGGGTCACCTTACTGCACACCAAATATAGGAAATGCCCCATATGGTTGGAGGAGATTCTGGCTAGAAGAAGATGGACTGGGCAATTGGACCATTGATGATGCTGTACTCTAGTTTAGCATCAAAATCAAGTATAAACATGTACAAAACCCACAATTCAATATGTGTGATTGGTATGCCAGACAGCTGGGATAGGCCAGTCAGCCTGCCAAGGAACTAGAAGGCAACCCAATGGAAGATGGGGGGTGGCCAGGATGGTGGGGTGCCTCTGAGATGCCCAGTTTAAACTGGAGGAGTGGAGAGATTACAATGCTGAGCCTGTATGGACAGCAGGTAGAGAAAGGCACTTATGCAGCAATCCAGCACAATCAGTCACAAAGAAGAAAGGTCTTCCATTGCATCTCCAAACCATTAATAATAGTGGTGAAACTGGACAAACACCCTGTGCAGGCTCTATTGGACTCCAGGTCACTAGGAGATTTTGTGTCTTCCACATGTCATTTGGTTGAAACCTTACTTTAGCTTTACTCCTAAATGCACACTGTGGGCCTATGTTGCAGATGCCCTAATGGCAACAAATGTTCCAAAGACCAACAAGAACATCAACAAACAGGTGAAAGTGAACCTCTTCCTCCAGACATGGAGGACAATGACCTCCAGCAGGAAAGAAATATGCAATGATATAACAAGCCTACTTGCGATGGTGCAGGAGTTCAATGTAAGGCCTGAGGGCTTGATTTTAGTAGGGACATCCTCCAAGTGATCCCAATTTGGTACCACTTTGCAGCTGACCCAAGGATACAGTAAATGAACAAAGGTAAAGTAGCTGGATGTCTGAAAACAAAGCACACTATCCTAAATATTGGCAATGCAGTGGAGCTAGCAGGGAAATTAATAGACCCATGTTATATCAAGACAGATGAATGTTAGTGTGAGGGATGTATAGAAATCAAGGCAGATGAGTGTGAGTGCAAAGGATGCATGGAAATCAAGAACACAAAAGGTTGTATGCACCTCCACTCCCGTGTGTCAGAAGCACTAGACATGCTAAATACCTGGGATCCAAGAGCCATACAACCAAATGACAGGATTGAAGTGGGCACATCTATGACCAATAATGATGAGATAAATTTTGAAGCTCAACTGGCACCCATGGGCTCAGTGGTGGATATTTTCAGGATTTTTACTACTAGCATGGTATGTAACCAAATCCACAGACCAATCATAAACAATAAGATTCCTAACACATAGATATTGTATGTTACAGGTACTAGTAAGACAGAGGATAGGCATGCAATGGGCCTTCTCCTGGAGGAAGGGGTAGCCTTTAACACATGTAAAAACTGGATGCAGAAAAAGAGGCCACCCTGGTAGCCCTTATCCTAGCTTCAGTCACAGGCATTCAAACACAACTGATCCTAAACCTAAGGTCAACAGAGATGATAGCATCACTGACTACTTGCCTTAGCAAAAATGAAGACATTGGATTTCTGGGCTCAGAGAATGCCAGACTCCTAAGAATGTTGGTAGAGAGGCTTAGGATGCACTATAACCCAATCACATTTCACAACATATCAGATGCCCAGATGTTGGACACAGAATTCTGTGCACAATCACTAGCAAATCAAGTGCAAATGAAGGAAAGACCAATGGTCCTTCCCCTGATACCAACTGAGCTGCACCCTCACTTGTGCCAAACTATTCAAAATGACTCAGACTGTTGCTTATGAGACACTTACAAACCAGGCCAAGAACAACTACCAGAATGAATGACATTAGAAACATGGTGCAAGCATTGTGTGGCAAAATCCCAAGTGAAAAGCAGATATGGTCCAGCCTCCAAAATAAGGATTTCTTGAATCCCATCAGGGTGTTCCTATAGAAGTGCATCCACAATGCCTGCAAAGTTGGTTACTGGAACAGACCAATGAAGCCAGAACTGAAGGAACAAATTATGTGGAAATATGACAATGCTGTAGATTTGCTGGACCATATCATCACAGGATGCTCTTTGTGCTGGTCAAGCCATCATATGGGACCTTGTAGGCAGCATGTGACTGAAAAAGACAGGAAAAACCCTCCCAAAACCTGACCTGAGCTCCATCCTAGGCTGCACTGTAACAACCATGCAGGATAAAAATGACTGCCCATCACAGAACCACTTCTGACTGTACAAACTGATTCTGACAGAGGCTACACACCTGATATGGGCCCTGCTATGTGAAAAAGTGATTCAAAAAGATGATACCCCACATACACTGGTTGAAATCACCAACAGATAGAACATGCTAATAGCAAAAAAGGCCTACCTTGACATAAGACTCACAAGCAAAAAACTGGGTAAAAAGCAATCCCAGTACAGCAGGTAATGGAGATGTGGGAAGGTACAGGTATCATAACAAAATTACCACAAAGGACTCCAAGATGTGGAGCAGATGGCAGGGTTTTAGTGGGTAGTGGATCGAGGAATGGGGTAGGTTGAGGACTACCCGTAGGCCCGTAGCCCCATATGAGTGCGTAAAGGCATTTCCTCACGGAGAAAACACAAAACGCTGCCCGTAATAGAAATGCGGTTTAGACCCCGGGTGTGCAATCAAGCGGGTGCGTGGGGGTCTCCAAGGGCGCCTTCCCACGCACTGATATCGCTACTCCAGAAAAAAAAAAAGAAAGTTTGTTGATTATTGCATCAAAATACTGACAAGAGATTTATGTGAAATCATAGTCAGGAGACCTATGAATAAGGAATGGATGCCTCTCATGGGCAGAGGGCAAGAATACCCATGACTCAGCGCTCAGGAGGGATATCTTGATTACATTTCTGAGTGTCGTCATTGGCTTGATTGTTGGCAACAACCGATGGCTGATCTCACGACTTCTTCGACCACGGCTGAGATTTTGGATGCGTCTGGCAGTGAAACTTCGGTGAGATACTTGTCGCTGGTCAAGAATATTGCTCATAATTCCTTAGTCCTTAATACGTACTGCAGATGAGTTGAAAGACCAGGGAAATAATCACTTTCGGTCAAGTCAGTGGAAAGAGGCCTTGGTCGCATACCAATCGGCCCTTGATCGTCTACCAAAAAGAAACATACAATCAGAGAAAAATGACCATTCTGAAGGAGACGAAGCCGTTGTACAAGATGTAGAATCTGTTTCTTCCGTGAACAATGATCAAGCTCCAACACAGTTAGATGCTATTGCGAGACGTCGTGCTGTTCTCAATGCCAATATCGGGGCATGCTTCGTCAAACTCGTATGTATTTGGATCATTGCAAATCACATTCTTCCATCTGACAACTTCGCGGAGGCTGAGCATAAACAAGCTGTCGATGCCTGTTCTCAAGGTGCAGTCTGATTGGTAGTTTTTAATCGATCCATCTAGACAACGTTCCAGCCCTTTTGGACGACCCGCATTATGTTAAAGCCCTTCAAAGACGCGCAGCTTCAAACGAAATAATAGGTTCATGGTCATCCCTGACTGCCGCACAAGAAGGTGTGTTTTCCTCCTGCTCGTTTATTAAGATCTAACAGATAGTCGAAGATTACAACAATTTGATCAAGCTCCTTCCACCATCTTCCTCCCAATTGCGCGACGTGCACAGATCGCTCACGTTGCTGAAGCCTCGATTAGAGTCGGCCCAGAAACGAGAGACAACAGAAATGATGGACAAACTCAAAGGCCTCGGAAATAGTATTCTAGGTGCGTCACGCAGTCCCTTGGTGTCTGGGTCGTTCGAGTGATCCCCTTGGCGCAGGCAACTTTGGTCTCTCCACCGACAACTTCAAGTTCGAGCCAAACGGGCAAGGAGGGTATTCACTAAACTTTCAGAGATAGTCTACCTAGATATTACCTACAGTTCTATAGTTTTAAATGCCAGAGAGACAGGCAACAAGTCAGATAAATCACATAAACCTTCTTGGGCTCAATCCAGAAATGTTGCGGGATTTCGGAATATTGTGGCTCTGCTCAAGGGCCAAATCTGAACCAGGCATCAGTACAATGGCAGTGAAGGTTCCTGGTAATTTTGCTGACCCTGGCGAACATCCTTCCTTGAATTAATGACATCGATACTGGCCCATACATTCTCGAGTCGATCGAGTTATCAGCATTGTCACCAGCTATCCAAACATGACCCTTGGGTATAATGACGTGTTCTGTAGAAGGCGCATATTTCCCAGTTGGATCAACACACACTATATCACCCGGTAAACCAATAATCCTTTTGCAAATGACTGCCTTTGGATTTCGTGGGGATTGTAAAATTACAAGTTCGCCGCGCGAAAGTTGTGGATTGAGCCAGTACGATAATCGGTCTTCAATGACAACCTCTCCCTCTGCACCTAGAGTAGGAAGCATTGACGGGCCGTGCATCTAAACTGTGGAATGAGTTCCGTATGACAGAAGGGAATGAGAGATGTTCACAAAAGAAGGTCTTCCTATATATTGCGACACAAGGTGAATCGCACAAGCCCCGTTCAATGACTGGTTGAAAAGTGAGGTTGATATTGATGTACAAAAAATCAAACCAGCGTACATGTAGAACCAATCCGCCGACATATTTTCGACGTTCTGACCAGCTACTTGCACGGAGGGCGGCACACCGTTGAGAGGCCCAACGCTGGATCGAAGCACTCGCTAACCTCCCTAGCTCATGCAATGTGTGGAAGACCATAGAGACATAAGTAAAAATGGAGTCGAGGAGTCTGGGCCAGGAAACTTCTGAGGAATGGAATATTTGGTCTACTTATTTGTTTGTGCCTGCGGAGTTCACAATATCTTATCGCCCTCGTCGCTCAAAAGCTTCTTTTCAATGATGACATTCAATCCTAACTTCTTGCTAACCGTAAAATCATGTCTTCTTTCAAACGCAAGGGATCAGTGAAGCAAACTCCAGGGCTGCCTGGGACACGTGTTTCTCCGGCGACACCTCTGACGACCATCACGTCGACTGGCATACCATCGTTAGATGATATACTTGGTGGTGGACTGCCGTTATCTTGTTCTATGCTCATTGCGGCACCGGACCTCCATACTTCCTATGGGGATCTCGTGCTAAAGTACTTCATTGCGCAGGGTCTTGTTTCTCGACATCGTTTGATTATCGTTGACGACAACGCTGAAACTTTGATGAGGGAGATCATTTGGAGTCCAGAGAGAAGTAGCATTACTTCAGACCACGGTGAAGACGAAAAAATTGGTCAGCAGGAGGACCACAAGATCAAGATAGCATGGAGATATGGACAGATGAAGCCATTCCAAACCACGGTGTCTTCGTCAGCTGTAAGTTCTGATACAGTGATGTTTAGGCTTCTTGATCTTTACTTCTCACTCCCAACAGTCGACTGATGATTATTGCCACACCTTTGACCTCAGTAGCCGCGTGCCTATTTCAGTGATTGATGAAGCACTCCACTCGGGACAATTTTCGTCCATAAACGTGCAATCATCCGGTTCGAGGTTGACCTCGATATACGAGGTCTTGAATCAAATTAGGTGTGCTCTCAAGTGTAATGCTTCGGAAGCAATTCGGATATGCGTCCCTAAGCTTGGCTCCCCTCTGTGGGGTGAATTGAGACAGGAGGTGGGGGCTAAAATTTTATCATGGAGGTCCAAATCTTGAACCATAATTTTCAGGACGTCTTATATTTTCTACATTCACTCCGAGCTATATTGCGGGAGCATCCAACTGCATGCGCTTCAATCAGTCTAGCTCCTCACCTCGCCACAGAAGCGTGGGGTGGGAGGGGATGGCTTCAGAAACTTGGTTGGGTAACAGATGCGGCATTCACGTTGGCTGCATTCTCCGGTCCGTGCCTGTTTTCCTTTCAGTTTGCATTGATCTGATAAACCACACAACGTAGCTGACCCATCTTTGACGATTACATTTCCCAATCATCACGGCCTTGTCGACATTCACACGTTACCTGCCCCTCATTCAATCGTTGCTCCGAGCGATAAGTTCTCTACGCTCCGAGGACTGTGTGCCTCTGGGGTAGGTGTTGGGGGTAGTGGCGAAAATAACTTGACATTCAAGTCGACGAGGAAGCGCTTGATTTTTGAGACTCTCCATCTTGACATTGAGGGTGGGGTTGGAGAACGTCGAACGACACCTTCTGCCGTCGCCACGACTGGGACGTCAGACGAAATGCATGATCATCCGCACGAGTCTACGAGCAAGGCTTCCGGGTTCGCGACTGTCCAGGTCGTCGTAGAAAACTCGGAACTTCCGAAGACAGTTGATGACGCAACTGATAAAGGTGACAAGAGAACAGAAGAACGAGAAGAAAAGCCCAAGAAAACTAAGAAAAGAGTTGCGTTCCGAGCAGACCGACCAGACCTGTATGATTTTTAAGCGGTAGACCATGACGACCTTGCAGTGTCCATCAATCGAAGGAGAGTTCCGATTACATTAACGCATATGGAGTGAAGCAACGATCATGTATACGAAAGCATGTATGTATACATGCCGTATTTGTAGGCACGTCAAGCTTGACAAACGAGCGCCCTGCTGTGATGGACACTGGGTATTAAAGTTGGATCCGGTTATGAATGGTTGCAGGAAAGTTGGGCACTACGTACAACAGCATCAGTGCAGCCTATTACACGAATTCTCTGTATCCTCCTCTCTCCTTCCTTGCGTGATTCAATACTGGCAGTTCAAGATCTGGAGAGGAAGACAAAATGTTTGTGTGAGTGAAAATCAAATGAAGCGTGGAAGAGTGATGGGAAAGTATCATGCACACTGTAGCCGACCTGGACCATTTCAGCCACATTCTCAGCAACGGACGACCTCAAGCTTCGAATATTGGTGGGAACAGGCACTGCCAGCAATGCCGAAGGGATCATGGAGCGGTCAGAGTATTTTTCGTCAGATGGGTACTCAGGAGACACTGACGGTTGTACAGATGAACAGGCAGAAGACCATCCGGGGGCGCTTCCACCGTCGCCCTTGTTACAAAGCCCTTACGGTGGCCCACGTTCCCTCACGCTGCACCCTTCCGATGACTGGCTAGACTCTCCGTCACTGTCTGCGACCGTCCACAACGCTCTCTGTTCCCCAGACTCCGCCACCGCCGACTCCCAGCCCTCCTTTGTGCGTCCCCCAGAACCCCACATGTCCCTCCCCGACCCCTCTCAATTCCCTGATCCATATCCCTCTCCCCCGCCGCATCATCGTTTCCCCAGCGTACCAGCCCTCTCCTCAACGAGTTCCTCGACCCGATCCTCCGCCTACACCAGTTCTGCCAGTGGCCTTGCCTTAGGGGATTACGGAAATGTCCACGTCGCCTCTGGAGACGACGACGAGTCTACTGTAGGCGTCGGCATCACATCAGATGCCGTAGTCCAGCTCCTTGCAAAAGACCCTGCTGTTTCCTCCTCTGCCCGCCGCATCCAATCACGAGCCCCAGTAGATCAGAGTCACTGGTCCGAATCCTTCTCGAATGAAAGGTCGTTGTCGTCTTTTATCGGCAACAGCAACGCAGGCAATATGCCAGAAAATCCTCCAAGACTGCAACAAAAACCAAGCTACGATATGGGTTGGGTCAATGAAAGGGGTGAGGTCGGTATGAGTGAGGAAGAAACCGACGACGATAATACTCTCGACGACGACGAAGATGAAGAAAAGGAAGAGGAGCGTACCTCTGCTGTTGTTATCGCTGAAGAGGGTCGTGGTCTGATTGTACAGGGAGATAATGTTCCAATAACGCAGCTTCAAGTGCCGCCTGGTAGGTGCTCTCCAGCAGGAGTTTGAGCATATATCTGACATGTCTAGGTACCACTCATCTCCTCATCGGATCTTCGAGCACACCGAACGCCATGCCCACTTTCCTCACCGCGACTCTTCCTCAGATTTGTCACAGCCTTCTAGCTCTGGACATTTCTGCCAACTTTCTGGGTGCTTTGCCCCCAGTTCTCGCCGTATGCGAATGCCTTGAGGAACTCAACATTGCTTTCAATCCTCTTCGTGTGCTTCCTGTTTTCCTCGCAGACCTCATTAATCTCCGTGTTATCATAGCTGATTCTACCGGAATCAGTACACTGCCTGAGTCTCTTGGTGACCTTGACAAACTGCACACTATCAGTGTCCGGAAAAATAAGTTGAACGCTCTCCCAAGTTGGTTGTGCCTGCTTCCAGCTTTAAATACACTTTGCGTCGACGGAAATCCGTTCCAAGGACCATGGAAGGCACTTGTTGAACCTCTTTTAACCAAGGTGCCCATGTCACCTACATGTGCCCCTTCTACTCACTTCTTTCCTGAATCCATGAGTATTCAGTCCGCTGCCAACAGTGAGACAGACGTCATAGATATCGATGACCTCTCGGATTCAAGTCTGGTTAGTGCTGGCCTTGAGGAACATGTCCTTGATATCGACGATGAAGACCGGACCATTACCCTTGCTCGTGCCGCCCCCGTTCTTGGACGTTCTGTCACAGCCCCCCTCCCCACTGGTCCTCACACAGTTCCGTCAGGCGTTGGCCTCACGCGCACACGAACGACTCCCAATCGTGCTCATTATGAAACGTCGAGAGCGAAGACAGCGCAGACCGGCAATCAGCCAGATCGAACTTCGAAACCTGAAGAACTTGGATCTGATCGTGAGCTACGCAAGATGAAGAGTGCTGGTGATCTCCGCCGCGGAAAAACAGCAGGGGTTACACCGCAAGGTTCTGCACCCAGTATGCGACCGACACTGTCCAGCTATACCACGTCGGTTTCGAGCTCGAACCTTTTGAACTCTGCGTTTCCTAGCCCTCTGGAACGGTCCGATATAGCAAGCAGATATGCAACGATAGGACCGAGGCAGGTGCCGGGGGACAGTTCAGTCCGTCCCAACGCGAACGAAATGAGAACACATCTTACGAAGTCGATGTGGGACACACCATCCAATCACGCTGTGGAATGTCCATCTTCGACCTCCAATCGCGTTTCGCTCATCCAGACTAGCACCATCACATCTCCGGTCAAGCCGTCGATCCAAGATATTCAAGATGGAAAGTATCCCAATCGAGCTCGGTCTACAAAGGATGGTAAAGAGAAGGGGCGTCGATGGGGTTTCTTGAAAAAGATGTCGATGGGCAAGATGAAAATCGACTCACCTTCATTCTCGATCAATCAAAATCATACTGGATCCCGACCCCAGACCCCAGTAGGAACTATGCCGCGAAATGTGGGATTGAGACCGGAGCGCTCCAAGACACCACAAATTGACCTTCGTTTTTCAACTACCGGTACCTTGGACGTCCTTTCCCATCATCTCTCAGCGCCAAGTTCTCCTCCTGATGTTTCAAAGGAACCTTCTCGTGATGCATTGAAAGTCGTGCCACCAGCCGTTACGGCAACATCTCTGGGACCTCCACCGCCACTCCACAGAGCGGCTAAACGCCGAAGTTTCCTCCCGATTGATGCACCTGGAAGCCTATCCCTGAATCTATCGACACAGGAGCCTTTATCGTTTGTACCAGCACTGTCAACTCTCGATGGTGAAGACGACGAACAAAGAGTTGCGACTCCAGTAGGCGATAGTGAACAATATCTGCGCCGAGAGGAGGAGCGGGCACGCGAAGCTTATAATCGCGCACTACGATCAGTCATGGCATATCTCAAAGACATGAATGATCTAGGTCTATCGCAGCAGGCACGGTCTATGAGTATGTACGGTGCCGCTTCGGACGATGTTGCAACAACCAGACCAAGACGGGCTACCGTCGTCGATGGTCAGCGAGAAGTCTCTATGGCGCTAAGTGGCTCGACGGGGTCGTCGGACTCCAATGGACAACTTCGATCCAATGAGATTATTGCTGGTCTTCGCAGTGGAAGTTCTGCCCAAACACTTAGTATTGCGACTACGGACAGTACTGGCTCATCATATGAGGAACGGAAGTTCAAAGACGATAAGGGGAAACGGACAATGATTGTCCGCGAGATTGTTGCGTGCGTCAAGTCAACTGTCATTCCTGTATTAAGCTGATTTTTCCCGCATAGGACTGAACGAACTTACGTGAAGGGCCTTCAGGAATTAATGGATATTTATATCAAGCCAGCATGTGACACAAACAACCTTCTCAGTGGAGTAGGGTCAAACAAGGACACTGTCGTTCCTGCTGCCGAGAGGAAGCTCGTTTTTGGCGGTATTGATGCGCTTTTCTCCTTCCACAAAGACAGTTTCCTCCCCGCACTCGAAGTCGCGGCCGCCCCGTTAATGAAGTCTAGCGAGAGTCTCCACCAAACAGACGCTGATGGACAACTTTCGCTGAGCGTCGTAAAAGCAGTAGGTTGCATGTTTGTCAAGCATGCTGCTTTCATGAAGATGTACTCGAGTTATATAAAGTAAGCTATCCACCTTTTTTACTTCTTCCAGCATGATACTAACTGGAAGAAAAAAAAGCAATTTTGACAATGCGGTCTCACGTGTCAAATATTGGACAGCAGAACGTCATCTACAGGGTACTACTAGCCCAGCATCAGCGACGATATCACCGTCTTCTAGCACTGGTCAGCTTGTCGGTGTGAATGCCACTCCTATATCTGCGATTACTTTGGACGCTAGCTCTGTCACCGTCGGCGTACCAAATCTTACATCGAGCCAGCGCAAACGGATCAAGTCCTATCTCAAACGGTGTCGTTTGAACCCTCGCCATTCTCAACTGAACCTTGAAGGTTATTTACTCCTCCCCGTTCAACGGATACCTCGGTATCGATTATTAGTGTGTAACTTCTACTTTGATTGTCTGCTTCAAGCTCACATGGTCGGTAGTTGGAGGAGTTGGTAAGGAGTACCCCACCTACAGACGACTATGAAGATGATCCTCTGGAACGAGCGCTGGCAGAGATTTCGTCTCTCGCGAACAACATGAACGAAGGAAAGCGGGAGTCCGAATCTCGGACCAAACTTGTCCAATGGCAAAGCAGAATACGAGGAAAATTTCCCAGTCCCCTTGTTCAGCCACACCGGTATGTCGTGGTCTTGTATTCCAAACGCGAGACGCACAAACTTAACATCTGACAAGTCGTCTTATCATGGACGGTCCTCTCTTCTTAACGCGCGTTGTGCGCAAAGCGATGGTATCCTTCGAAGCTATCAATGCCCAGGGCGATGCTTCCACTGTGCAAGTGGATTGTCTAGCCCCCGAATTAACGCCTCGAGCGTTGGTTGGCATCTTGTGCAATGATTTGCTCGTTTTATGCCGCGATCCATCAGGTGGCAAGGATCCTTCGTCTTCTGTGGACTTGTGGGCAGTGCTAAGGATGCAGACCTTACCTCAACCAGCTTCTATTGTCCATGGTAATGGTATGTGCCTGCATATTTCTTGTCACTGACGAGAAGCTAACTGTGTCAAGCCCTCCGACTCGTCGATAACAAGGCGATTCTTTATTTCGAAGCTCCTTCCCCATCTGATGCACTAAATTGGTATAGGGGTTCGTTTCACATTTTCCTCCACCCTGCAGACCGGCCATGACTGATTAACTTTCCAGCTATTAATCTTCATATCCCTGCTTCTAAAACATAGATTATCATTGTATTGACGTTTATATTTGATTTACTACATCATGTATTGCTGAACATCAAGAATATCAATCCTCGGAACATGTTGAAAATCCTATATCATACCTGCACTTCGAAGTAGGCCTGATGAACACAGACGATCTACGGAGCTGTATGGTGTACAAATAAAGAGACATCAGCCACATACCTTCGATTCTATCAACCATAAATTAATGTGATCACTCGTATTTATTACGATTATTTCGAAGGATATATCAGTACACTAAGTCGACCCTTCATTTGACTTCAATATTCAATACTTACAAGCCACTACAAAAAAGGTCTGAATCCCGTTCGTTTGAGGACGGACCACATGTTGGCGTAGTATTTACGGAGGACCATTTGTAGAAACGAATGTCAGTCACTGATCAAATGACAAGGTGCCCATTACTTAGCGCTCGAGAACTCGTGATGAGTCGCTTGAAGCGGTGACCCACAAACGACAGCCGCGGTTTACAATACATCTGAGGAAATCATCCGGCCCGTATGTGCCTCGGGTACTCCATAACACAACAAAACGGACTGATGGCAAAACCTGGATAGTAGCTCTTTTATATGGCAATGGTAGCAGTTCCGTCAGCCAACCAATTCCTTCGGCTGTGTAGATCGTTCCGCCATTACGAAAAAGAATGATCCCTAGGTGCGGTCGATTAAAGAGTTTACTTTCTTAATGACAGAAATCAGGACAGAAATTCACGCATATACGCTTGCCGGATGGCCCTAGGCAATCCTTCTTGCCTCCCTAACGGCGAACTCATAAAACCCATTCTTATCATCATCGCTCAGCAGGTTACTTGAAAATTGAGAACGT
The DNA here is from genome assembly GCA_017657275.1 of Termitomyces sp. T108. Taxonomy (NCBI): domain Eukaryota; kingdom Fungi; phylum Basidiomycota; class Agaricomycetes; order Agaricales; family Lyophyllaceae; genus Termitomyces; species Termitomyces sp. T108. The sequence goes on from JAGGAU010008267.1 coordinate 13,229, forward strand.
ACAGCAACGATCTCTGTATCGAGTTGAGAAACTAAGTCATTACAGCTCACCACACTAGGAACCGACCTTTTGCCCCTTGGAATGCCAAATGACTAGGTGCTTTTCCAGTAGCTGAAACTGATTAGATCTGGGCATCCATAATGGGAAATGTCCAATGGTAGGTCACCCTGGAAAGTACACGCAATGATAAGCCTTATCTCCAGGGTCAAGAACAATGCCTGATATACATATTATGAGGCCCGCGATTGTGTGACCTTGATTGCACTGTCATTCAAAGAACCAATCTTCTTTGTATAACTGACCCACTTGAACTTAACTTCTCCATCAACACCACACAAATTAATCACACAAATTCATGACAAATTCACGTCAGACGAAAATCGAACAAGAACAGCAGCGGCAGTAAGATCAGCGAGAAGAGATATCAATATTTGCAATGGAGAAAGATAGTCACTCTCAATATATGGTACCATCCCATCATGAAGGATTGTCGCAGCATAGCCATAATATATTGTTTTGTATTGTAATACAACAAGTACTGAAGTTCGAAGCAACAGACGATTCAGTTTATCTTGTAGCTATTACGGTGGGCGACTGTGTCAGCCAGGATTCGAACCTGTGCGTTCAACTCCCACCCGCTGCCACCTGTTGTTTAGCCTAGTTCAAATCATTATTGAACAAATACTCATGTATGATGCTCTTCTTCACCTTAATTTTGATGTCTTTTTCCACTGAACAACGGTTTTGTTTGTTGAATTTGAGTAATTTTCACATAATTGGTGACATGCTCACACTTGCCCTCTGCCAACCGCCGTTGCCCCAATATACTTATAGTACCGTGAAGACCAACAGACAAGTTTCTACTTTCTTTACCAGAAACTTCTATTGTATATTGCTTTATGACCTCTCCTTCTGCCATTCATATGTAGCAGCCTCCCACCAATAGGATCAGGCTATACTTGGTTAGGCCTGTCAATCTTCATGTCCCAGGTAGGTTTTGATCCTACAATAGTGTTGAGGAACCTACTAATTTCTGTCTTGTTAAGTGTATCATGGAATATCTCTTCATTTTTGACTATTGCAATGGAACTTGGGTATGTGCCAATGTTTCTCTGCCTGACACAGTGTCGCAGTCTGAATTTTAAAATTTCTAGTTGAACTGCTTCTTTGTGACTTTCCTGCATGACTGTATAGCTAGCCACCATGGGTGTCTGTAGTGGGTGTGCAATTCTCTTCCATAATCTTACTGAAGATACATGTATGAAATGCAAGAAACTATCTAAAGCCTCGTCGCCTGTTGAGCGCGAAGCAATTGAGGTATGCTAAATACAATCTCTCTATCATTCGGTTATCTCAGTCAATTATGATCTCAGGCTAAACCTCAATGTGAAGGTTGTTCTGTTGTATTTCCCTTCATGAGAAATGTTCTCTGCGGTTCATGTTGTGAACATGAGCCATGTCGCTATATTATTTTGCAAATCTGGCTAACTATATAGAAGAAACAGCTTCATTGGGTGCTGTTGGTGGTGAGTGATCACTTCAATGTCTCATTTTTTGTGACTAACAAGTCCCATCATATATATATATCAGCTACCAGCATCTCAGCAGATGAAATTCTTTTCCGTGCAGCTGTTTTTTAAGTCTCTGCCAATCAGCATCATCTCAACCAACCCATGACCTGAAACAAAGGCCTTGAAGCTGTGGATGCAGCCTGTATAAAAGCCAAGATGACTTCCCTCCAGAAGCAGGTCAAGGCCGATGTTATTACTGTTGAGGCTACATTGTTCTATTATCCCAAAAACAGTACTGCAGCTAAGAAGGTTTTGACTATCTCTTTCCTCCATTACATTCATTATAACTGGAGCTTGCTTTTGTAGGCTCAGCTTCTACCTGACTACAAGAAGCATTTTGGCAGTGACTCTGCAAAGTCTCTTTTAGATATCACATGCAGCACTCTTGAGACGGCATGGTCAGGAACTCTGTGAGCAGCCTCAAGTTAAACTTTCAAGAGTACATTCTCATCTCATCTTCAATGCAATACTTCTCAATATGACTTAGTGCTGAATTCAGAATTGTGACATTGAAGTCTGCAGTCAATTTCAAACCCACCAAGGAATATCTTACTGGGGCATCAATGCAATGTACAGTGGGCTTCGGTCTGAATCAAAGATCTCTGACATGGACTTCAAGGCTCATAAACTTAGCCTTTGCATCTATGTGCACAAGGTTCCATTGGTTTGTGATTTAACTAGTATTCACCTTGACGTCACTGATTTAAAAGCAGACCTTGGATAATGATGACTTGTACTATCCATCTACTTAGTCATCTGCTCATCGCTTGGTAGCCCGTTCAGTTGGCCGATCCATGAAACATAAGGCATCTGGAAGTATGTTATCACTTCAATGCTATATCTTTCCCTGCCAACCTCACATTTGAAAGGCATCTCTACTATTACAGAATATACCAGCACCTTTTGCCCATGAAAACTCTCAACAGCTCCTCAAATTGACTTTGACAAATATGTGTTTGATAAGACCAGTTTTACCATTGGCTCTACAGGCAATCTCGATGAGGTTGTCTCACGTAATGAGGAGATTGAAATTGCAAGAAACTGGTGTCAATTTATTGCAGGTGGGAAGTCAGAGGGTGATTACTTGTCTAAAGGCACTACAAAATATGCCTTCATGATATGTTTAAATCTACAATGTTTATTCATGTGTCTTAGTCAAAGAATGACAGGTGTGCGTTGGAAGCAAGATGTATGCCATCTTCCAGTGTGGAGTAGGCTCACAAGTTGATGAGATTTCAAACCATGCCGATCTCATCAATGAACTCAAGCTTCTTGTCCTTGGCCAATACTTCACAGAATCATTTGCCACTCATGCTAAAACATATGGAGTATGAATTCCCCATAAGTTTATATTTAATACTAAATCATCCTTTCTTATACTAACTACTGTTGACTATTGTATTAGATATTCACTGGAATAGTGAAGGAGCATTCGTTGGTAAGGCCACCAATTGTTGGCCTGATGAGGAATCAAGTCTCATGTTTGAGTCATTCCTTGCTACACCACTTCTTGATATGACCTCACTGTATACTGAGCGCGAATTCAGTGGCAGTGTCAAACCTGAGCAGAGTGTTGATGTTGTTGGCGTTGCACTCAATGCCTATGCTCATCACACGCTAATTGACACTGATGGTGATATGGTTCTGACAGACCTTCAAGGTGGAGGTGTTCTTGTTTTGTCATGTGCCATCTCTCACATTTAGTGCAGGAGTTGTTGCCAGCCTTGATCAATCCATTTTTGTTTGATCCACAGGCTCATTCATACGTTTTCCAAGATCACCCAAAATTATATAACAAACTGATTTATTGATGATTTGTTATGTTTTAGCTGGGCTAAGGATACAGGATTCTGGGATGGAGGTTTTGCAGGCATTAAGGTCTGGGTAAAGGTGCACAAGTGCAACGAGATGTGCAAGCAATTGAAATTGAAGGGCACCAAAGTTTCTCAAGGTCCTCTTCACCATGGTTTGACTCCTCCTTGTGAAGATTGACTGAATTTCTGTCACATATATAACAATGTAGTAGACTTTAACAAAGTAGAAAGATAGTCCTCAAATTGCATAATACGTCTACATCAAAGGCAGCATTGCTGAGAAAATAGACCAAACATTAAGGAAAGTTACCTCCTGTATCTCCAAAGAATCAAACACCACCTGTGCTTGCATGCTATACTCAGGGGTACAGAACTCAAGAACATCCTCCTCTCCCTCTTGGATAGCTTCAATCAATTCTGGCAAGATTGAAGTGTCAATGTCTTGCAAGCAGTTCTGCCCACCATATTTCTCTGGATATGCTATTGCAACGTTAGGTGCAACACCAGAAGGGTTCTTCTTTGCAGGATCCTTTCTAACAACGTGGTTGTTGAAGCGGTCTTTGTGTCACGACCACCACCACTGCCGGCCCCGCCAAACCACCGCCGGTACCCAGCCCTGGCCCCGGCCCTGGTACGTCTAAAGTCATCAGACCAGCTCCACAAAGCCCCAGGCCTGGACCGCTACCACCAAGACCGGCCATCAGCGGCCATCGACTCCCATCACTGCCCATGCACGGCACATCACCGCCCATCAACACCACATCAGCGCCAACCCCAGCAATCCCCGGCACCCTCCCATCTGAACTAGGCAATCCCCGTGTGCCTCGCATCAACGCATCACACCGGCCTGAACCCCACGCCCCGCACCTCCTCTTTGGTTGACTTCTCTCCTCCCTGCATTGTTCATACTTCCCGTGCTCCCAAAGCAAGACCCTTCCTTTGTGAGCTCCCTTTACGCCACTTGACCAACCCGCAGCGCCCTTGCATGATCCCCAGGATTCAGCAAGAGCCCCGGTACTCCTGTACTGCTCCTTGCACAAAACCCAGGCTCCAGCAAGAACTCCTGCACCGCAACTTGCCATGGAGCCTGGGCCTGAACCCCAGAGCATGCCTGACCCCTCATATATAAGTTGTAATGTAGCATATAGTACAGTAGTGTTGATATTGCCTACTTCCCAGTCTCTAGCTTGCCTCTTTACTATCTTGATCGACTTCTCTTATCTCATTCTTATTTCCTCACTTTCTCGTACTTGACTCGTTTCCCTCTTTACTCTCGTACAACTTAACTCGTTCTTGTTTCAATCTATTTGTTTCCCATCTCCAGCCCTCTCTCTAAGTTTCTCTCCTGTCCTTCTCCTTCTTTCTCCTCTGTCTCATCTCTTGCCTCTTCTCTCTTCCAGTCTCAACTCTTTCACCACCCCTCCGTCTTTCCCCAGCCCTGGGACTTAGCGAGTCCTGCGCCCCAGCCCACCTGTACACTCGCTTCTGGGACTTATTCCAAGCCCCAGAGTTCCCTCAACAGTCCCCTGGACCAGTCTCAGTCCCTCCATCCTCACCCTTGCCCCCTTAGTCTCAGTTCGTGCGCCGCGCCCGCCCCTTCAGTTGTGCATGTAGACTTCATGCACGCCAAGTAAGGATTTGCCCAGTGGTCTGAGCCCCCATGGTCAGCGGAACCTGACACTTTGAGCTTGTCAAGTTCGGCCTGAATGAGAGGAGGCCATAACCACTGGACAAGATTGCTGTCAAAAAATTATCAACGACAGAAAAGAAAAAGGAGTCAAGCAGTAGCATACTAATGATCAGGGTTGGATTTGACATAGACATTCCCTCCAGCCATCCAAAATTGCTTAACGTTGTCTCCCCATTGGAGACACAATGCAAGCCATCCTCTTTCAATTGTAATGTTCCAGACACTTTGGAGGAACCGATGGGCTGAAAGTTCTTCAGTTGATAGTTCGGGGCTGAAGTATTCTCTGAGAAATAATCAAATTGACAAGGTATGGAGGCAGTAAGTAATTATAACTACCTCAAAGCATTGACAAGTCCAAAAATCTGGCTGGTTTTGCTCCCACAGTCAGTGCTCATTTGGATCAGCATTCCTACATAATTAGGGGAGGGTTAGCATCTAGAGTGGCTTGTTATTGCAACTGGTAGCTGACCTGTCATAAAAATCAGTATCATAGACTTAACATCAATCAAATCATTGCTCACCTCCAAACTCACCAATAAGGTGGAGGAAGAGAAGTGCAACTGCTTTCTGGCAGTGATTGTTGGGTACAACCCAAAGTCCCAACCATTTACCACTCCAAACATCACAAACTCCCCATATAGAAAATTCTTTTGAAGCTAATTTATCATGGCCATCACCTGACCACTCATGGTGAGGCCCAAGAGAAACTAAAGTCACTCGATGAAGTTCCTTGGTTCCCAGCTCACAGATTTCAAATCTCTGGGAATCCTGAAGGAGCATTTCAGAACGAACAAACTCCCTCAAATGAAATTTGTAGCATGAGTGACTTGTCAAAAATATATGAAAAAAACATACCTTGTAAGAGGTAATCCAGTACTCAATAAAATCCCCTTCCGGATTGAATCTGAGCCTTGTCAACTGGTAGGATCAAGAAACATTTCATCAAGTACCATTTGGTGCTTTTCGGTTGAATATAAAGCCTTAGTAGTAGCACTGCTCCCCTGAAGTCCATATTGCTTGCAGCGGTTAGCCAAAGTAATTGCACAAGAATGACATACTTATGACAATCCTTGAACTGGTTGATGCCAGTTGGATTATTGTTGGTTGGAGTAGCCATGAGAGATGAGAAGTCAATGGCAATGTTGATAATGCTGACCATGCTTCAAAGATGTATTTATAGGCCATTGTAGCCAAAACCATGTGTGGAACTTGCAATACACATTGCACAATTCAGCACACCATCAGGCTTGAGCATTGATTGCAACTACTGCACTTGCATGCACAAGAAGTGCTAAGCATCCATTGAGCGTGCAACTGTCCTTGTGCATACAATAACTGCAGATAAGTGTAAAGGAAGCATTCTGCTGTTGGAAAGAATACCTTTGCATGTCATTAGATGTGGGTTCAATGAATTCTGTGCATGGGATCAGAAATGTCAGAAGATCTAGCAAGCACCAGGCTTTGTAAATTAGGTCTCAGTTACAATGCCCTGAGTGGAACTTACACAATATATTATTGCATGAGGCAAACCATCTACAAAGTCCATGATCTGGGCTTGAACAGCAGCCTGAGCATTGTTTCTATTGAACAGAAGTGAGCAGTTGATACATCATAGAAGGATAGAAGCTGCATAACTACATAGTCTTCACACAACAAGAGAATCTTGAAGGCGACTTGAAAGATAAGAGGCAGGATCCAGTTCAGAACCAATTATTACCTGAAACTGGAACACGTAAAAGGCTTAACAATGAAGCACACAAGTGAAGGGAAATATGGCAATTAGGTTGCACTGCTGCAACAAAGAATAACGTTGAACAAGTATCCGATACCACTGCATGCAGCACCTAGATACATTATGGTACTAGTGTCACACTGAAGTGAGACACATATGCAAGCTCGACTGATCACAATGGAAAGTTAGGGCAAGCAGTAGAGCTTTCAGGCACAACCACGGCCTTATCCCCTGTCCATGACTTGAAAATCTGACTTGGAGAACTCAAAGAACTGAGTATTCATGGCATGGAATGGTCTTAAATGATGAACAATGTCCTGTTGTTGAGCAAAAATTAAGGTGCATACATGAGTATTTGTTCAATAATGATTTAAACTAGGCTAAACAATAGGTGGCAGTGGGTGGGAGTTGAACGCACAGGTTCGAATCCTGGCTGACACAGGTCACCCACCATAAGCTATTCATAGAATAAGTATGCACCTGAAGTTTGAAGCAAAAGACAATTCAAACTTCAGGTTACATCAGTGATTTAGATCAAGTACTGGTGAAATATGAGCGGAGATTGTCAATAAGAGTACATGTATTGATAAGTGAAACAATATAAAAGATTATCAATCGCATGTAGAGTATGACGAACTATCCTCTGAAGTCAGACATTGTTTGCGTCAACAAGGATAACAAGGAGTCAACAAAACACTTTGCCAGCTCTATATGTACAACTGGGATGGGAAGATATGTAACCATTCCACCAAGGGAGGTCTGTCTTGCAGGCAGAAATTAGTCCTGAATCTCACCACACTGACATGCCGCTGACATGTTACTGTATCTCCATTATTATGCAATCAAACAAGACACCTTGAATGCCAGGCATTAGATATGGAGTAGGACCAAACATGAAGACTAATACTGACCGACTGTGGTAAACCGCTCTTTAGCGAGGTGGCTGGACTGTTGAAGAAATCGCCGATTAGCCTAAAGCCAGCATGTATGGTTATCATGACGTATGTTTTATTCACAAATTTTACTCCACTTCGAGTCATACAAAGCTCCACTTGTCTCAAAATTATATACTTATGTTTCATATGTCCAAAAGTATTTATTATCTCTTGCAACATGATTCGAGTTGATTTTCTCTCTCGAATCTTAGGTATGACTAAAACCTTCATATTATTGATTCAATTAATAAATGATTTTCTCTCTCGAATCTTAGTTATTCAAACTTGTTCTCTTCAATAATAATATAGTCTATTCTGCGTTTATGCTGCGTCATGGACCCAAGAACAAACCTTCCATAGGACATATCAAGAACGGTGCAGGATATTTCAAGCTTCGTCAAAAATTGACTTCTATGCATACCTGATCATCGCAATGTGACGGTTCTTCAGTTGACGCAAAAGTCTGACGCCACTGTTATCTTCATTAGCACATTGTAGACTATTCGCTGGCTGTTCACGCAGAATTCGCGGTAAGGACTGAAGCCCAATAACCTCTCATTTTCTGTGGCGTGAGAGAACGGGGAACATTCAATATAACCAGGATTAACGACAAATGACGGATAGGAGATCCAATTAATAGTAGAATGCAGAAGAACTCTCTTCGTTAGGAAAAATTCGGCCACACTCGTTCCAGCCCCAATCTAAACTCGAACTTGATGCCAACTAGAGACTGAAATAAAGAGTTCTATTACATATAGTATGGTAATACGTGTGTGCAGACAATCAACAGATTACATCTTTGCTGGAGTTGAACAAAAATACACCACAAAAAATAAGTATCACTCACCAGCCACTGCCAAAAAGCCTCGAGTATGTTTCTAGGGGGAGGTTCATCATAGCTGATTTCAAAATGACAGATGAGAATGGTGAAGACAGTGAATCAGTACACTTACACCTCAGCCTCAATTTCTGCGATGTTCGTCACGAAGTCCATTTCCTCGGGTTTAATCATAGGCTGCTTAGTGATCAACCTAACAGTGATATACAAGAGCGGGTAGAGGGCCAGAGGCAGGTAGTTTGTCACGAAGGTATCTGATGCCCATTTTCCCGCGAGGAAAACCTGCCATCCGCTAGTCTAGATACAAAAGAAATATCATCACGATCAATGTCTCTGTCAGACGAAATACCCACCAAGCAGATCAGGAAACAGGAAATCGCAGCATACCAAGCAGCATATGGTTGCAGCTTTGATGAAAAAGGCAGCTTGCTTCGGTCATAACCCTGAACTTTCATGCCTTGGTAGAATCGAATGTAGGTACAAGAAACGCCGAACCAGGTCAGGAGGCCAGCCACGGCAGTCATATTTGCCAACCAAGTAAATACCCTCCCTGCTCCACTATTGACGCCCATGTAGGAGAGAAGGGCGAACAATGCGCAGAAGACCAGGGAAGCCCAGGGAAGCCCGCTCTTAGTTGTCTTGAGGAATACCTTGGGAGCATTGCCTGCACTCGCAAGTCCATCTAAAATTGTGAATTACTAAGTAACTCGAAATGAACAATCCGAAATACTCACAAAGTGCACGCGAACTGGTGTACAGATCACCTGTGGCAGCCGACCAAGCTGCGGTTAGAAGACAAGCATTAATAATCTAAGGCATATTTTAGACCTCGGTCAAGAAAATCTCTAAATAACACACCGATGGGAGAGACTTGATCCCTGCGTTTTCGATGGCAATAACGAATGGAGACGAGGCAGCAGTTCCGCTGGAAAGATTCAGTCCTTCTGAAGTGTACGGCACAAGTAAACCAATGATAAATGTTCCCAGGATATAGAAGAGGCATATCCCTAGATGCAATGTCAGATTCTTGAGAGCAAAGGTAGTGCTCATTACGTACGGACGTAAACTCTTCTAATGGCCTTCGGGATATTACGCCTGGGATTTTTTGCTTCTCCTGCAGCAATCTTTTCGAGATGTTACTTATAAAATACCAATTACCTCTGTAAATAGAAACTTACGGCAACAATTTCTGTACCAATGAACGAAAAAGCAGCCTGAGTCATCACCGCCCACCACGCCAAAAAGCGGCCTTTGGAGCCGGGGATTTCGGAGAACTGCGCAAACGGTCCTGGATTCTTCCAATAACGGAAACCGATACGGTCGTGATTCGGTCCACCTATAATCATGAGAGCCTCGGGAAAGAAGATTATATGATAAAGTCCATACCACCAAGATCAAGGACGATACCGAGAATGATGAGACCAACAATCGTGATGACTTTAATCGAACTATTATTGTGAGAGTGAGTGATTGAAGTGGACACTAAGAGTAAAACCCACGCGAAAAAGAATTCCGCTTCTCCGTATGCACCTGCACCTAAGAAATTGATAGCGATTGTAATGACCATCGTTATGGTTATCCAAACAGCTGGATTAACGTCGCTCCAGAATCCTATGAGTACAGCCGCGGCACTGAGCTCGGCGGGAAGAATGATGACCCAGTTATACCTGATCCAGAGTAGTTCAAAGGTAAGAGGTAAGAGGATTTCTAGCGGATTCCACAGTCAGACTCACCAATAATTCCAGCCCATTGTGAAGGACAGCGCGGGATTGACAAAACGTTCTGCCAGCTTGATATGACCACCAGGAATTGGTAGATAGGAGATCATTTCGCCGAGTGATACCTACATAGCAAATAGTCGGCGGATGTCAAACATTTGAGCGTGAGGCGCACCATGACGCTATAACAAATCGAGCCCATGACAACATATCCTAGTAGTAGACCTATTGCAGCAGATAAATATGTCACAATCGCCCCGAGGAAAGTCAGTTATACCAACGGGTCCCCCATTCCTGAGCCCGGTAGCAGTTCCCAAGAAAAGACCTATGTATGTCATTCGATACCATTCATGTACCATCCCTGAACTCCGTACCTGTGCCAATGACACCTCCAATACTATTGGAGTTTAAAGAGCGTATGACTCGTGAGCAAGTGAACAATACCTACCTGATCATGGCTACATGTCTATTCTTCAATTGACGAACAAGCTTGACTTCCCCAGTAGTTTTGTCGATAGGATTGCCACCTTGCTGTAGAGACTCGACATCACCATTCTTCTCTGTGGCATCCACAACTTTGCTATGAGGGGTGGACATGGCAAGGACTGGAGTAAAGAAGGGAAATTGTTCCCGTGGTTGGAATCTGTGTGGACAAGGCCGTGATGGCGACAAGCCGAGAACCATGGCCATGCAGAGACATGGCAGCCACTTGACCCACTGACCGCGTGGTACATGTGAGTGTATCTGAGAGGAGAAATCTCAGATGCATGACATGATACCGTACTGTTCATCACCGATTTAAGGAGGGAGGAACGAAATGAAGGGGAGAGGTATTTTGACGCGAGATGCTTGATCCAGAAGATGCCAAGTGGTTCCAAACGTGATTGCCAGCGTGGAACTCTCGGTAAAAGCCCTTGGCGAAACCGGACAACGCAAGCGAATCATAATTTGCATGGAAAGTAACATAGAATGCTGTTTTTACTGATGTGCTATCATTCTCTGTAGCTCGGAGATACCCTTCATTCGGAGGTTATTGATCGTCGCCTGTCAGGCGCCACAACCTTGATAAATCAGAAAAAAATATTGAAATAAATTGAATTATTTTTATTGTATTTTTACATTGTTTTGCAAAAGAACCTTGCTCCCTGCATTGCAGTGTATATATATATGTAGTAGAAGCATCCCTGTACAATCCTGTTTTGTTCTATTGTTGGCCGCTGAACCAGTGGAGCCAAAAATCAGAGTTTGCTGATGAAACATACTATTCATGATCAGTTTCTTGTACTTATTGGCATCTCTTTTAAAAGACGGCTCCCCATTCCGTTGGTGAGATTTCACATATATAAAAAATAGTTGTCATAGTCCTATGAATACATTTTGTATATAGATTAGCCAAAGGTCCAACCACCAGGCATTCTCATTTCTCTGTCACGGGCTGACAATGTGCCTCTGGTCAGGCTTAATGAATACGGAGAATGCATGACCGAAGAAGCGGATTGTGATCGGGACCTAAGAAACGAATCTGACGGACTCTTGCGAGGTGAAGGCGAACCATTATTGAGAGTGAAATGATCGACTTGCATCAATGCAGATTGTGGCAAATGAGTCCAACTACCCCATCCGTCGTATTCATCGAGCGTCATTCCCGTTGGTGGGGTCTTCTCATACTCAATTTGTTCGCGCTGTCGATCAGAGAGCCATGCAGACAGCGTCGTTGCGTCCTTCGACTCAAAAGAGTTGGATGACAAACAATAGGAGGAAAAGTTGAAGTCAGAAGTATCCAGCGTCGGAGCAGCATCCTTGTACTTTGACATCCGCTTTGTCACTTGTTTGAGGTTCTTACTGACCGACTTTGTCAAATTCTTCAAACTCGCAGACAATCTCATACGCTTGGATAATGCTCCACTTGGCCGATGTCCAACGCTAGATGGAGCTGATACCAACTGAAAGACAGTATGAGAGTATCCGCATGCATTGCAATGAGGGGGATGAGCGGCCAAAGGACGAAAAACTTCACGCCTCGTTTCAGGAGTCCAAGGAACATATGGGTTATTTGGGTGGATGACAGGCAAAGATTCCGCTGGAGAAATTTGCGTAGCAGCTGGGGTAGGCGAGGCAGTTCCTTGATTTTGATGTTCGTTTTCGATCTCGGATGTAATATTTTGAAGCGATAGTAAGCGTGAGTTTGCCCATCGGGCAGGAGAAGTGGTTACTGCGCCTGAAAGGATTAAATGGAGCTGTAGAGATGAATTATGTGGCAAAGGCGGTAGCTGAAAGGCGTTTGATGGGATGCGTGGAGTGACAATTATTAGAGTGCTGTCCGACGATGTACAGGGACTCGATACGTTGAGATATCCGGGAGAGGACACAGAGGTAGTCTATCAAGCATGATGAACAAGACTTGATCTAGTAACAGCAGCAAAGTGAACTTGCCAGGTTCAACCTGTCAGCCACCGGTAAACACGAAGCACGTCTATCGTTGAATTCACGCCCGGAGACCTTGAGAACGCGTACATGTGATAGTCCAGCAAGGGCGGAGGTGTCACAGAGACCAGATCCAGCTGAGACGTAGTTTTCCAGAAGCATTAGAGTGAGGATCTGTAGAGTAGGATGGACAGGTATCAAGGGCGAAAAGTAGGGAAGCCGCGTGAGAGTCACGGTGCACGTGACTCCGTCCTCGTGATTAGGACTCTCCAGTAGCCCTCGGATTCCCGGCGAAACACTAGATTATTGTTTAACGTCGCGCGTCGACAAGCTTCAAACTTTTGATACGGTCACTGCTTTCCTTCTTAGTTGCAGATCTGCCTTGCGTGAGTTTGTGTACTCTGTATCGACATGAACAGAGAGGTCTTCTAGGACCTCAGTTTCCAGCAGGAATGTGGAGGTGAAGAAAGAAATGCTCCAACATCACGAGGAAAAGCAAGTAATTCCAGCCCTACATACAGTGTCGAAGCCCGAGGGAGCCCCCGTACGACACGGGCCTCGCCCGCCCGCCTCTTAAAAGCTACCTCTCATAGCATGGTTGCTCGCTGGGCACAGCTGTTACCTGGCTGTTCCGCATACCGGCTGCTTACATTCTTGCTGGTACAGTCTTGCACCCTCCCGCTAATTCCTCGGATGTTAGTACGGGCCTCCGCTGATTTATCGGTCGCTTGCTTTCACAAAACAAGGAACCTTGGTACAATAGGGTCTCAATATATATAATACCACCGTGAACACGTAGGAGCTGAACAATTTGCCAAATCCCATCATGCTCAGGTCGGGCATACTGACTGCTTTAACCGTGACAGTTATCTGCCCCTTTGCCTATGCCGTCAACTCCCAGGCTTACACTTGGAAGAATGTCAAGATAGGCGGTGGTGGCGGTTTTGTGCCCGGGATCGTATTTAACCCAACTGAAAAGGTTATTTTTCTGACGACTTGAGGATTTCAAGCTCAAGTCGTCTGATTAGGGTCTCGCTTATGCTCGCACGGACATAGGTGGAGCATACAAGTTGAACTCAGACAACTCTTGGACTCCTCTGCTCGATTTTGCCGACGATGCACGATGGAATTATTGGGGCGTTGATGCCCTTGCAACTGATCCAATCACGCCTTCCCGCCTTTACCTGGTATGTTTGTGCAAAAACAGTAAGGTTGAGGTATCAAACCATTTGGGCAGGCGACGGGAATGTACACCAATTCATGGGATCCCAACAATGGGCAAATCCTTATCTCAACAGATTATGGTACAACCTTTTCTTCGTCTCCCCTCCCCTTCAAGGTTGGCGGTAATATGCCAGGTCGTGGAATGTAAGGACAACAACTACTCCATATTCCCATTCTAATTCACTTGCAGGGGAGAGGTACGATTGAGCACTTGAAATACGTGCATTAGTCAAATTCTGTTCTAGCGACTTGCAGTTGACCCTAATAACAATTCCATTCTCCTCTTTGGTGCCAGAAGTGGACATGGTCTCTGGAAATCTACAGATTTTGGTGTCACCTGGACCCATGTCACTTCTTTTCCAAGTTCTGGTACGTTGTCCGAAATGTAAAAACGACATTCTCTAAGTCTCCGTCAGGGACCTATATTCCTGACCCCACGGATATGACCGGGTATAACAATGATATAGTTGGTACGCTATGTTTTCGGTCATTCTTACGAGACCTGTAAACTCGATTAATAGGCATTGCTTGGGTTACCTTTGACAAGTCGTCTGGCACGTCTGGATCGGCTACACCCCGTATCTTTGTTGGGGTTACCAACGCAGGTTCTACTAATATTTTCGTCACGACCAATGGCGGAACTTCATGTGAGCCGAGAATGACAGTGTTGGGAGAAAAAATTGATAATTACAATTTTACATCAGGGAGTGCTGTTGCTGGGCAGAACACGACTTACCTTCCACACAAGGGTGTCATATCACCTAATGAGCAAGCGTTGTATGTCTCATACTCCGATGGTGCTGGTCCTGTGCGTGTATCGATGACCTGAAATTCAAAAACTGACTGATGCGTAGTATGATGGGACTTCTGGTTCGGTTGCGAGATATTCAATTCTGAATGGAACATGTACGCCTCAGATCCCCAAGGCTTGTATTCGTGCTTCTAATATTGATACTCGAGTATAGGGAAGGACATTACTCCAGTGTCTGGTGGTGATCTATACTTCGGCTTTGGGGGTGTGGCTGTCGACCTACAGAAGCCGGGCACTATTATGGTTGCTGCACTCAACTCTTGGTGGCCAGATGGTCAGATCTTCCGCTCCACAGATAGTGGCACTACGTGGTCACCCCTCTGGGCTTGGTCTCCAAGTTATCCAACTCTTGCCAAGTATTACTCATACAACGCTGCACTCGCGCCATGGCTCGGACCCAATTCTGTGGATCTGACCCTGGGAGACTTGCAGATCGGATGGATGATGGAAGGTGCGTTACTGAATGACAACGGAACGTGGAGCTTGCTCAGGAAAAACGCTTAGCTCTTGTAATCGATCCTTTCGATTCAAATCACTGGCTTTATGGCACTGGTTCTACCATCTACGGTGGACAGGATTTGCTCAAAGTATGACGCATCATATCTATGTCATCTTCTGACCAATCATTTCTTCTTTTGATAGTGGGATATTGTGCATAATGTCACCCTCAATTCGTGGGCCGATGGTATTGAAGAAACTTCGGTCCAAGGTTTGGTTGCACCTCCCTCTGGACCGATACTCTATTCAGCTCTTGGTGATATTGAAGGTATATATGTGTGATTACAACATTGTCCGAGTTGTTTGACGAAAATACTACAGGCTTTGTTCACGACTCACTGACAGCTCCTCCGACTGCCGCATACACTGACCCCAAATGGTCTACCTGTGCAGATATTGACTATGCAGGTCTCAACCCGGCTTACCTAGTTCGTATTGGTACTGGAGATAGGTTTGTACACCTTGCAACTGATATACTTATCCACGTTCATGCTGTCCACGATGTAGTTCTTCTGGAAAACAAGTGGCACTCTCATCCGATTTTGGAGCTAGCTGGTCGCAACATTATGGTGCGGCTGATAATGTTTCAGGTTTGTTGTAATGCACAGCATGAGACCTCAATTTTGACACGCGGTCAGGTGGAAAAGTAGCTCTGTCAGCTGATGGCACTACTGTTCTTTGGAGAACTAGTGCAAACGGCGTACAGGTATCGACCAACCAGGCAGCTTTTACTGTTGTTACTTCTCTGCCTTCGACGGCCGTTATCGCGGCTGACAAGAAAACAAAAGGAATTTTCTACGGTGCATCCGGTTCTTCATTCTATGTTTCCAGTGACAATGGCAACACTTTCAGTTTGAAGGGCAGTCTTGGAAGTTCATCTTCCCCTGTCAAGATTGTCGTTCATCCTAATGTCACGGGTGATATTTGGGTGTCGTCGGATACAGGCCTCTACCACTCAACTGATTCTGGCGCGACTTTCAACGCAATGTCAGGAATCGATCAAGCTTGGGCCATCGCACTCGGCGCGCTCGGTTCCACCGGGGGTTATCCTGCTCTGTTTGCTGCCGCCGATGTCGGCGGTACTATCGGATACTTCAGATCGGATGATCAGGGTGTGAATTGGGTCCAGATTAACGACGCTGCCCATGGATTCGGATCTGTCACCGCAAACGTCCTGGCTGCAGACCTTCGCACTTACGGACGGTACGTTTCATCTAAGTCTATTGCAGATTAAAGCTGATTCCAAGTGCAGTGTTTACATCGGGACTAATGGACGCGGGATTTTCTATGGAGATGTTAGTGGAAATGCTCCTTCGAATACTGCCACGTCTACATCTACGAAGACGAGCTCAACAATAATGAAGACGACTTCTACTGCAAAGACTACGACTACAAGTTTAGCTACGATTCCCTCTTCAACTGCTTCCTCAACCACTTCATCTGCCTCGACGACTACTGGAACCCCTGCTCTAGGCTACGGTCAATGCGGAGGTGCGATTCAGTATCGTCAATGGATATTTGTTGTCTGAATGGTATATCAAGGTCTCAATTGGACGGGCCCAACAGCTTGCGTCACGGGGTACACTTGCACGTATCAGAACCCATGTAAGTTTGTCGGTTTGTTCCTGTATATCTCAGAATACTTACGTTTCAGATTATTCTCAATGTACACCGAACTAAACACAAAGATGACGTGTACGGACGACTTTATAGTAGTGTAAATAAAGGGAAAATGTCTGAAGTCAGGGCTGACTGCTCTCAACATGTTCAATCTCTAGATTCTTTCCAAACCTGATTGAGAAACTGCTTCAGAACAGAGCTTACACAAGCTTAGAATCACATACTTCAAAAATCCTCCTACGATCAACTACCCGAATGGACCTGCAACTTGTGAGATCGAGGTTCTCCAGCTTTCGGCAAGAATCGAGGATTGTAAAAATGCCGTTATCTGTCAATAGCTCCAGCCGCAGACTGGAGTAAAAAGTGTTAAGCTTACTCGTCATTTTTGTTCCAGCTATTGCCAGAGTACTCAGTTCTGGACAAGTCGCTATGTAAAGGCTAGCTTCGTCATCGATCGAGGTATTATTTAGCACTAAAGTTTGAATAGGTGATGTGATATCTGCTTTTGTGTCACTCAGACCAGCCAAGTCAGATGAACGAACAGCATGAATTCCTGCCAAATTCAATTTCTGATGTATTGATGTGAGTGTGAACGGGCGTAAAGAAACAGCATAAAACCTTGCATTTCCTTCCGACTCTTTCTATAAAACTGGACATGGCACTAGGGTCATTTGAAACCAGGCCCAATTTTGTATTTCCAACCAGACTAATATCTTCAATGTGCCGAAACTTCTCCAAAACTGAGGTCAGAGATAAAAGTGTGACATCGGTCATAGTCATTGCCGATGTATTGCCAATAGAAGCCCGAGATCCTCGGTTGGCGCCCATGGCACCAATCGCGAGCACGCGTAATCCTGGCAAAAGGCTGATGACACTGACAAGGTCGCTCGGCAAAATACTAGTGGAGGTCAAACAGAGCTTTTCTAGGCTAGACAAGTGAATATCTAGGAGTCGGGTGTCGAATAAGAGTGAAAGAAATATCGAGTCTTTGAAGGGCAGGACAAATTTTCAGAATGGAGCCCAGGGAAGCTTCCGATATCGAAGTTTGTCGAAGCTTAAGAGTCCGGAGATCAGGCAGCTGAAACCCATCTGGGAGGTCAACAAGCAGTTTGGGTAATGTGGTATCTGTCTGGAAGGTGAAGAGGGTATCAAACAGGGTTGTTCAACGTTCTATTTACAAATTACATCACTGACCCAATTCTGTGTGCCAGCTACTTTGAGGACCTCCAAGTGAGGACACGCCCTCATAACAGGAGCCAGTGAGACGGGTGTAACAGACGTATGACTAACGTTTAGGATTCGAAGGTCTGTTGAATTTCGAGCGATCGCTTGCATTGATCCACCCGCCACTTTGGTGCATCCCCTGCAGAACAGTCAATGTCAGAGTTTCTGAATGAAATCGTTGGAGGTCGTCACCGCAAAACTAAGGATTTTAGGTGTGACAAATTCTGCAAAACTTGAGCAAAGGTGCTGTCCGGTATGTCATCAAAACCAATCAGCTCGATGTGCTGCACCACCGGGTTGAAACGCGCAATGTCTAAAATAGTCCTTCTCTTCACGCCTGGTAAATCCTTATGAAGCGTTATCGAGGGACCACGGAAGAAGTACTGCTAAAGTGAGAGAATCACTCGCTTTCAAGTCGATATCACTCACAGTCACAATTACTTCGTGACTCAGATATGTCGGATGAGTATTCTGAAGCATTGTAAAGACTTTTGGTATAAAGATGTCTGGAAGTGCCGCCAAAGACTGAGACACACGGTCCCATACAACTTCACTCTTCCTGAGCTCCAGGAAATTGGCAACAAACACGCGCGCGCATATTGTGGTGAGAGCGGGGGGCGTGTCGGGACCAATGACGCGCGTCGATGATGCAGAGGAAGATGGGTCCTGTTGAAAGTTTGGAGATTTATCTGAGTCCGAGGGTGCACCAAAAGCTGGGAGACCAGTCCTCAATTTCTTTTGTCTCCTTTCGGACATGGCATATGAGTGTTATTATGAGAAGCAAAAAGTGCTTGTATCATGGATGTGCAACCCATGGTCCATCACATGATTCGTGACCTTTGTTAAGACAAATGACGCGTCGTCGAGCAGCCGTTTGCAACTGTACACATTTTTAGGTGTTGGTTATTGAAATATCGTCTGAAATTAAGGCAAATATGGCTCCAACAGATCCTTCAAAACTTTGTTTTTATGAAATGCCCATGGTCCAGAAGACCTTATACACATATTGTAGTAAGCATATGTCGGTATACTAAGAAGTTTACTTCTCCCTCTCTGAGACAAAAAATGAAAATTTGGGTTCTGAACACAGGATAGGTAAGCAGTTGACATTGTCGGAACGCTTTGGGAAAAGATGGAAAAGGTTTTCCGTACCAGATTTGGCCCAGAGTCACAAAACATCATCTCTAACTTTGCTATCCAGGAGTTTCTAGGGCAACCCTCCACTTGGAATATTCAGCGGTCATCTATCATAGTAGAAAGTGTTCATGCAGTTCCGTTGATCTGCCAAAACTTTACATTTACCGTATCAAGGTAGTACGAAATATCCATCTTGGTATTGACATAAGGAATAAAAGGAAAGCAATCAAGGGACCAACAAAAATCCTCCATGCCACTCGCTCCAGTATCTCCAGCATAGGATAGTGAAAACCTGACAGAGAAAGAATTCTTCTGGGAACCCAAAACGTGAGGTGAATAAGATTAAGTGGAGGTGGAAAAATGTAAGGAGTGCTATAATACGAGACAAGATTGGCAGATATTCTTCGCGCGGAGCAGCCGACGTCTGTAGAGTACCTATCCCATACATCCAGAGTGTGATGTATTGGCGGTGTACTGATTGCCAAAACAGAGATCGAAGCCAGAAGGAGTACGACCACTGTGGCGAAAAAACAAAGGAAGGTAAACCTAGTTTCCAATGGTGGAGCGGAAAACATCATATATCGGAAAGAATCCCGGAAGAAAGCATCAACCAACGAAAGGGACAAAAGATAAGCGGCGAGAAGTAGTAAAGGCAGGAAAAAAAGTATCACTGGGTACAAAATCCGGGATAAACCTCTGCTGATGAGAACTGCGAGAGGAAGGGTACGATGATGCTGAAAAAAAAAGAGATGGCTTGGTGCTTCGGGTAAGTTTAACCCAAACGGCTGTAAGAAAGCAGCCCATTGGAGAAAGACAAAGCTGAAGCTCTCAGGGTGTGGAACAGAGGGGAGGCTTGTTAGGAATGCGATAGGCACAAGCAAAGAGCTGACGTTCACAAGGGATTTGGAGTTGATCGAAAAAGACAAGGAGAGGAGTACGAGTGACACCTCGCGTGGTCCGTAATGATACCATGACCAACCGCCCGAAGTGTGAGGCTGCTCAATAGGATACAGCACGTAGTGAAGTAACAGAACAAGAAAGATGATGTGTGCCAACCAGTCAACAAAGTGGATGACACTTACGAAAACATTAACGGAAAGCAAGCGGTAGACATCGTAAAAGAAACCTCACCGAGGAGTAGAAAGCGCGTCGTATCGCGCCAAAAGGCCCGAAGCTCGTGCAACTTCATTTTTCGTCCCATTATTCCATACTCGTTCAATCAACGCTGAAATCAAGGGGTGGGAAAGCAAGGATTCAGGAGAGTCCGGTTCTGCTAAGAAATCTATGACTGTCACCCAGAGTCAGAGTCAGCCTTGAAACTGAGCAGTAGAACGAACGGCGTACCACGACGGGTTTCAGCATTTCCACCTCTATCGTCATCAACCAAAAACGAAGTCCACAGCACAGTTTGAATATCGTTCACGCTACGGTACTCGGCCAGAAACAGATTCCAGATATCTACCAATAGATTCTCAAGAGTATTCATATCTCGGATATTTGCTTTGTGGGCAAGCCACAGGCCATACAGGTCACTGGAAGGATGGATCGTCTTTTTCTCTTTGCGTAGATGGAGCAGTACAGCAAGGGCGAATGAGACTTCCGTGGGATGGTCTTCGAATTCAAAACCATTCACGACGTCCTCAAGGCGGATCTGGCTTGTGTCCAGAGCAGCGACGCGCCTTGACACGGCCAGAATCGAGGGAGCTTGCACTGGAGGTTCAAAGGGTGCATTTGAGCTGAGAAGGGGAGTATTCTCGTCGCTGTCCATGACGTTCATAGTTGACTAGTTTGGTCATGTCGTCGCCGCGTGACGTTTGGCGTCACTTTATACATATACACCCTGCCACCATGAGCGTGTCCACACCCCTGCTCGACACCATTGAGCCGGATGAACCCGCAGTCGCGCCGACAGGGAACATTGCCTCCAAAAACACCACACCCAGAGCACCCGTTGTCCTTACGCCCACGTCACACAATGCCCAACAAATGGCGACCACGGAGGGGGATGCCGAGTCGGGTACGTGTTTCGTTCTTGCATTAAATATCTACTCTAATGTGCGCATCCTACTTACCTTCAGGCATCGCGGGGATTTTTCGACAAGTACGACCGTTCTTCTTCTTCGCATCTCTCGCGCTTTGGTCAACGTCTCCACAATAGTCTGCGCACCCACTAGCTCTATTCTGCCTCTACTTTTTCAGAGTAGCAGCTATCACGGTATACATCTTATGCGGGTTCTTCACCGACAACTATGTTCTCTCAGTAAGCTCAGGAATTGATGGACGAAAACCAAGGACCTCATAACAACATTCAGACAGTTATAGTGGTCGTCCTTCTCGCAATGGATTTTTGGAATTGTAGGGTGAGTACTCTGTCGCTATCTCCACGGCGCCTCCTGATACTTCGCAGAACGTCGCAGGTCGAACCCTTGTAGGCCTTCGGTTCTGGAACCAGGTGTGTATCGAAACCTACGCTACTTCTTCAGTGCATAGCTCATTGACAACACAGGTGGACGAGGATGGAGAGAGCTACTGGGTCTTTGAAAGCCGAGACGTCTGTTCAATTCCCTCTTCACATCGATATCAAAAGCGAACCCTAACTGACGACCCATATATAGCCAACGCGACCAGCCAACCCAGTAGATTCAAAGTAAGTCATCGACAACATGCTCCAAGAACAAAGACTTGACTCGATATTGTCCCAGGATGTTTTGGGTAAAAACTCAGCTTCTGCGCAAACGAACGAACATCTTCTCATGAACAATAACTCCAGATCGCGCTGTACTCATTCCCACTACTATGGACTGCCCTTCTCATAGTCTCGCTCCTGAAACTAGGTTTCGCGTACGACCCTTTACTCATCCCGCACTTTTGTGTATCACTGACACGACCAGTTTCATCCCCATCGTCATCCTTGCCCTCGTGTTCAATTTCACAAATGCCATAGGGTTCACATACGCGTACGGCATTCGCATAATCATCCGTTTTCTCCGGTTCTCACATCCTCTCTAGCGACCGGGACGCCAAGCAGCGATGGGCGAACAGTATGGGTTCAACGTGGGGTCTCGGTGGGATCGGTGGGTCACTTCTCGCGGGCGCCGTCAAAAACAGTGTTGGTCGTGTATTCCAAAGATAACTAGTTACTCTCACATTGTACAATGGTTCTTTTCCTCCTTCGTTGAATGTATATTTATTCAACTAGCGAATATCAATCAGGATCCCCAGTGGCGATGCGGGACGGGAGTTGGGTTGGGGGACGGGGACGGAGAGGACCTACAGTCCAAACCCACAATAGAAAAAAAAGAAAGGAAGAATTATGCACAGTGAATGGAAAGTATGTAGTGAAAGAGGGTGTACAAAGACACCGGATCGTCAAGCGATACATATGTACAAGGATACCAATGCGCTTAAAGTACAAAAGAAGAATAAATGCGATCATATCACTCCAGAGAGACGATTGTCCACGACAACAATAATGCTGGAGAGAGCGATCGACAGCGGAAAAATAAAAGTTGAAGATAAAAAAAACCAAGGAAAACGCAAACTGTGAGCAACAACAACAACGTCCAAGCGTCCAAAGGGGTGGGGGGGAGGAAGAATAGTGGTACTGATTGATACACTGGTATACAAACCCGAAATTCGACATGGGTCATAGCGAACAGCACGACGAAAGGTGGGCACAGCCCTGCTCTCTCTCACTCGAGGCCGACATATCCACGCGCGTCGACTTTGGAAAACCCCGTGGTCGGCGCGGGCGGCGACCCGAGACCGATAAAAGAGCGGGTACGTCCCTGCGAACGGAAAGTCGAGACGCGCGGAGTCGAGAGGCTGGGAAACGGGACGGGACCGTTCCCGCCCATGTTGGACGTGAGCGTCATCGTCGAGGGTGTCCGTGACCTGAACGCTGTCGGAGAGGGCGGGAAGACGAAGAGGGTCTGGGACGGCGTGGAAGATTCGGGTGCGGTTGTGGATGTGAAGAGGTGGTTGCGGAGGTGGACTGGCGGCGGGAGTATGCCAGAGGTGGTGCGCATGCGGACGGGCGGGAGGGAGAGGGCGGGTGTGCGGGGTGATAGGTCGGTGTTTAGACGGTTCGGCTGCCTAGGGGTCTCGGACTGGGGTGTGGACTCGACGGCGATAGTGATGGGTGAGGACGGGACGGGTGGAAGGATACCAATGGGCGACGGTCGTCGTTTACCTCTAGAATGAGGCGGAATGGAGCGGACGGATGGAGCTGGAGGAATTTTAAAGGTCGAGCGGGTGGCGGTGGGTGGTGGGGGAAGAGTAAAAGTAGACTTGAAGGCAGTGGCAGGTGGAGGGGCAAGGTCGAACGAAGTCTTCCACGCAGGGACAGTAAGAAGTGGGTTGGGACGAGCTGTTTTGGGTGTATAGGCAAAGATACGCGAGGGGGTGACCTCTTCCTCGTCATCGTCTGGTAAAGCAGAGGAGTCTGACGGATCAGCACTAATTCGTCCTTCGAACCCACCTCCAACACCAAGGAGTTCCTCTTCTTCATCTTCTTCAACGAGATCCTCGCTTAATCGACTGCTGGCGCCTGTCGCATTGCTCGCGATGGAACCAGTACGCTTGCGTTGGCTGGCGTAGCGCGTACGCCAGACAGCGCGCATGCCAACGCCCGAGTTGGAGGACGAAGCCAGGGACGAGGCAGAGGACTGACGAGCGACGACGCGCTCTTCCATGGCCTTGTCAAGTGCCTCGGCTTCTCGCTTGACAAAAGTGTTCTCAGGCTCATCATCCGAAGGCATGTCATCCAACAATTTGCGCTGCCTGCCCCACTCGACTTCCTCATCTATCAAACTGGAGCGTTCCGAGCATGAGAGAGAGCCTGTGTCGCGCTTGAGCTTCTTCTCGTAATCCATCAGTTGGTAAATGAGGCTTGACACGAGGCGTCAGAGTGACCACGGATGACAAGTGGGAGACATACGACATGTTGGGACTGACCCACTCGCTTTTTTGCTTGACATAGGAATAAGCACCCTGCATGCCCTTGAGTGCCCAAACTTCTGTGGGCACGGAAGGAGACTGCTCTGCAGCAGCACGCATGACAAGGGCAATGACCATGGTGGCAGAGCGTGAAATGCCACATTGACAGCTGAACAAGTAAGAGAGGTGACGATGAGACGAGTAAGACGGACGTACTGAATAAGAACGCCTTCGCCGCGGGCCAAGGCGGCGTCGATAAAGGACATTGCATCGTTGAAACCGACGTGCACGAGGTCCTGCTGGCCATGAGACCACTGGAGCTTGAGATAGTGCATGCCTGGTCTGCCAGTGACGATGTTGGGGTGATGGTAGGTAGAGTCGCCCTTTGGCTGATCCTTGAAATTGGGGGTGGAAGAGACGGGACGGAGGGAGTGGCCGGGATCGAGGGGACAGGCGACCTCCTTTGCTACGTTCAAAACGGACTTTATGCCACGCTCAATGAGACCTTTCCAGTCACGGGCGTTGTCCTCTGAGCCCAGCCAGATGCCGGGGATGATCTGTATGGGGCCCTGGGCGTAGGGAACAGCGGTGTCGCCGTCGTCCCTGCGGTGTACGAGGGCGTTGGCGGTGGCAGGGAGGGACATGATGGAGGAGCGGCGGGTTGCACGGAGAGGATGGGGAGAGGCGAGACTGACGGCGCTGTGTGGCTCAGAGAAGGAGTGGGAGTAGGGGGAGGGGAGAGTCAGGGACAATTTTTTGGTGTTGCGCAGAGACAATGGCTTTGGAGGGCCGTCGAGGACGACGGGCATTTTGGTCGACGGGCCTTGCGTTGACAAGGGGAGCGGGCAGCGACGCACGACCAGCGTAGCAGCAGAATGGAGAAGAGTGAAACTGATCAGAGTTGCATGACGACCACGACAGTCACGGGGCAGCGAATGCAAATGTTTAAGCCTATTGTCTGTCTGCTAGATTGTCCACTGCACGCCCCCTCCTCGCCCCCGCACCCCAGGCCACCCCAGGTATACACCGTGCGAACTTGTTTGTCCATAAATTTCCATGAACACGGCCCAGGCCGCCTTCCTCGCCTCTCTTCTTCTCACATTCTCCTCCCTCGTCGCCCTCCTCCACTTGGTCACCACCAGACTCTCCGCCGCAGGCTACCACGTCTCCCACATCATCCTCATCGGTCTCCCAGACTCAAACCTCACAATGTCCGATTTCCAGTCTGCCCTCGGCAACCTCAGGTCCGTAGACATCCCTGGCTTCGGCACATACGACCTCCTGGAGCTCGCCAGCTCTCCCGCGGTCCTCATCACTGCCGCCATCGTCTTCGCCACCGCCTTTTACGCCAAGGTCCTCCACACCGGTCCGTAATTTTACTTACTTTTCCCAGTCTCAAACTCACGCGTCTCCAGGCCGCGCAAAGCCCCTCAACCCCACCGCATGGCAAGAGTACCCCCTCGAGAAAAAGATCGTCGTCTCACACAATACTGCCATGTCCGTCTACTCCCTCGTTCATCTCAGTTCACCCCCTCAAATCTTTTCACAGCTACCGTTTCACCCTCCCCCACAAACAAGACGTTCTAGGCCTCCCTGTCGGCCAACACATCTCCGTCTCGGCCGAAATCAATGGCAAGGACGTTGTCCGTAGCTACACCCCCGTCAGCAATGACGATGACCGCGGCCACTTTGACCTTCTCATCAAGGTACCTTGACAATCCCGCACTATCCACGTCCTCTTACACGTCCTCTAGTCCTACGAAAAAGGCAACGTCTCCCGTCACTTTGCTCAGCTCAAGCTCGGCGACAAGATCCGCGTCAAGGGTCCCAAGGGCAACTTCCAGTACTCGCCCGGCCTCGCCGACCACATCAGCATGATTGCAGGCGGCACCGGTATCACTCCCATGATCCAAATCATCCGTGCTGCCCTCCGCAACCCTTTCGACAAGACCACCGTCACCCTCATCTACGCCAACGTCAACGAGGAGGACATCCTCCTCAAGGATGACCTCGAGGAACTTCTCGACGTTCACGAAGCAAAGTTCAAGATCTTTTACGTTCTCAACAACCCGCCTGCTGGCTGGAAGGGCGGCGTCGGCTTTGTCACCAAGGAGCACATCAAAGAGCACCTCCCCAACCCCGCCACCACCAACAGCAAGCTCCTTATCTGCGGTAACTGACAACCTTTTTGCCTTTATCATTCTGATCCCAATTCTCTAGGCCCTCCCCCTATGGTTGGAGCCATGAAGTAAACTTTTCATTAGCTAACACGTGACTCGGGCGCTGATCCTTTCTAGGAAAAATCTCGAGGATCTCAAATACCCGGCCCCACGCACCGTCAGCAAGCTTGTCGATCAGGTAAAAATCTTTGCTCTTGTCAAGCATTCTCCACTCAAATCTCCGTTCTGTTACCCAGGTCTTTGTGTTCTGAGCTCGGAAACGATACCTTGTCCTAGATAGATCTGTAGAATCTCAATCTGGAAGAAATAAATGTGGCTAGACTCTCTCGATCAACGCGCTTGCCGCGGTCCAACCTTTAGCATACACGATCAAAAAAAATTCTTTATTTCAAACTAAAGACTTGACGCCGAGCTCAGTTGCGTAGACGACCGCCCCTCGATCATCTCCAACCGACACTCGTCGAGGCTGCCAAGTTTTTTTCCTCAACTCCAAAAGAACAAACCCGGTCCAGAACAAAAACCCACGCACCACTTCAAAATCGCCTCGGCGGCTCCGACACCGATCTCGAACTCGTGTTCCCCAAGAGCGCCGGTGGTCCCGTTGCGCGCAAGCTGCACTGCAGCGTCATAGTAATGAAGCGGCGTGAGGCCGTCCTCGTCGACAGGGAGCAAGGGGAGTATGAACCTGAATTGATGCAGCATTCGCGCGTGGGGCTTCGCGGCCGGATGTGTGGGTATAACGATGTGTGCTAGTTCATCTAAGGGGAAAAAGGACCGTAGGCGTCATGAGGACGACGCGTAGATTGTGCGAGGGCCGACGTACCGATCTTGGGTATCGTGTCGAGGAGTGCCCGCCGGAAACGAACGCCTTCGTATTTCGTGCCTGCTCCATCCATAGTATGAGGCGACACATACGCGTTCTGAGGGGAAGGAGAAAAAGTCCCACCTGGCCGACCCCATCCCTCGTGGAAAGCGTCCTTGGGCAACGACTCGTACGAAACGAGACACGCGCGGACGTACTCCTGTGCGACATACTTGTGTACCACCTAGACGCGCACCGATCCAGTCCAGAATCCATCAGAGAGTTCAACACGGGAGAGGACGCACGTCAGGCATGTCGCCCTGAACAAGGGACTTGTTAGACTTGGTGATGCGGTGCAGCCTCAGCCTCATCGCAATCCGCCGTTTTCCGCAGTAGAGCAGCGACGCCACGAGCTTCGAGCTGGGCTGTCAGACGACATTCACACGAGAACGAAAGCCACGCACGACGACGGCGTAGGAGGCGCCGATAACGAGTGCGTTGATGTTGTTCTTCCATGACTTTTTTGGCGAGGTCCGAACGGCTTGGGAAAGGAGGGCCGAACAGGACAGGCCAACAGCGACGATGGTGACGAGTACAAGAAATGTATATGTGACCTCTGAGAGTGTCTTGAGGAAGATCAGGCGTGAAGAGGGCATACCCTCATACTCGTACAATAACAAGGACGTCCGAACAAACTCAGTGACGCAACGGCTTTGGCGGCCCGGCCACCATCAGAGATTTATTCACTTTGAGTAAGCTAGCACAAGTACCTGCGTATACAATACGTTTGTGCAAAGGGAGGAGGAATCAATCCTCCAAAGACAAACTATGAAATAGCCAGAATAAAAAAAAAGGTTTGAACGACGGCGTTCAGACTTGCACATTTTGACTGAAATAAATAATCATGTCAGAGAACACAACCCTATGAAACGGCCTAGACGTACGCAAACTGGCCGATAATGTTACCGGCAGGGAAATATTCACAAACATAATACTTTGCTTTCTATTCACGGACACATCTATTAATGGCCGGCGCAGGAAAACTCGGAAACAACGTACCCCGAAAGAAGAGGAAAAGATGCCATCGCACAACTGGACAGCGCATCCAACCTGAGTCGTGCTCTTCCAAACGACCTGTGTGAAATGGGAGAATGTAGGGTGAGAAGGATCGTATTCGGCTAAGTGGCATGAATGAGCCTGTACGATAACAATCTAACGATCCGTAAATACTCACAGACTTCGTCCGTCCAAGATTTGATAGCCGTCTGGATGCCATAAGAGGAGCCTGTACCAGCAGCAAGGTTTTCTGCCCAGAGCGGTAAAGGACTGGATACTTGACATGATCTAAAAAGCGACGTACCACCAAAGCGACCAAGGGATCCTCCCGAATGCTTAAAGACACAATTATTCGCCCACGTCTGAGCTTTAGAAGCCAGATCGTTGCTCCAAGTCAATGGAGCGGCTCCGTGTTGCGCGCGGACCGTATTGTGACCGGAAAGATAAGCATTGATATCGCTGCTGCTACTGCCCCCACCGGAAGAGGCAGCGGTCGTGGTAGGGGCGGCAGTGTTGATGGTTGTGGTGCCTCGAACGCTGGTTGTAGTAGGTGGACGGGATAACGGAGAAGAGCTCGGTTTTGGAGGAGCAGCAGAGATAAAGGTCGTGAAAGGCCCGGTTGACGATGGAGAAGCATGGTGTCCGCTGGAAACGCTGGTGCTCAGAACAGAAGATGAAGAGAATGAAGGCACTGCCGAAGAAGTAGGGGCAGGGGAGATGGGGAGTGTTCCGGAGCTATTCACGGAAGAGCTGGTGGGAGAAGGTGAAGTAACTGACCCTGTCGTGGCATGCCCATGGGTGTGGGTGTGAGTTGAGGACCTTTCAAGGACGAGAAATTATGAAAGAAATTAAGATCCAGGTATCAATGTACATACGGTTCAAAACCACAGGCCCTGTGAAGCACATCATCCAGAGTCTCGTTGGAAGGCATCTTTTTCATGACAGGCCCCCAACGGTCGTTCCCCATCGCATGGCCTGACCAGCCCCAACCGTGCCTGCATCTTGAAAGACAGTCGGAATGCCTGTAGTGCCTCCTGGCACAGGCAGGACCAGCAAGCACATCAGGAAGAGAAGCAACCAGAAGTACAACAGACAAGAAAGAAACGAGACGAGTCATGTCAGAAGGCAAAAGAATGGTGAGCGGAACAGAAAGTGAGGGAAAGTAGGTCTGAGCAGGGTCACTAGGTGCACTTATACGTGGTTGGTCTGCCTTGGGTTTTGTCTGGATTTTGATTCAGGCGCCATTCGAGCGGTTGCCATAGATGCCCATGCCGATCAGTGTTATCATAGTCCATCTGACCGCGCATTTGGATAATTATGGTAGTCGAGCATGAAAATTTGGGCGGCTAAAACGGTTCCAAGGGCTTGTGCAGGCCTGTGCATGTACCGGGACAACATTAAATGGAGCTCAAATCGGGATCCTCGCCTCGATCAAATCTCAGAGAGATCTAATCTCCCAAAGAGCAGCCAAATAAACTGAAACTATTCTACATATGAGCCAACCACCATATTACATCCTTTTCTCTCATTCATCTGTTTCTGCAACTAATTCGGGCACACCGTCGAGTGCCCTTGGTCATCCTACTATCCAGTATCATTATGCGAATGACTCTCCCTCGGTCCTGTGGCCACAACGTCCCAATGAGCATGTTCTCGTACTTGATTACTCTCCAGACAAACTGCCAACGGTACAAAGCCTCTCGAAAGATCTTGCCGTTACCTTTTTGAAAATCGAGGACGCTCCCGGTGCCGCTGCAAGTAGCGAGAGTGACCTCAAGAACGATAAAATGTATATTGTTGAAACAACAGCAACTGATGGGTAAATGCACCATGATGGTGCGCAATATTCGCACTCACAGTTCTCTGCAGACAGGTCGAAGCTCCTGTTGGCGAACGTAAGAGTGCGCATGATATTATTGAGCAATTCAAGCGAAGGTGTGAGCTTGTGCGAATTTGTTTGCCACACACACTCATTGTGATACAGGAATGCAGTAATACGACGCGCCCTGCGATATCCTGATGGTGCGGTACAGCAAACGTCAATGTTGGAAAGTTGATCTCTGTATTCTGACTGGGGCTTCCTTATGTCTTTGTAATGCAGAACGTCTTCCTCTCTACAGCTTTGTGTAACATGTATTATATCTGTCTAACGTCTCTTGTTTCTATTTCCCCGACTTTTTGTCGAGGATGATGTTGGTGTGTTTGTTGCTGGTTTCGCCTTGGGCTCTTCGCTCTCCGTGATGGCTGATAATCTGACAGCCGCGTCAGCGGTATCACCTATCTCAGGGGGAACTTACCCAGTCTTTACATCACCACTCGTAACTGCATTTTGGAAGTTGGTCATTTTAGCATGCTGCTCTTTGAACTCTTCCATAACCTCGGGATCCATGTTTTTCTGTGTACCACGTCAGATAGTCATAAATTGCATTGGATGAGGTCATACCATAAGGTAAGGCATGGCTAACATCATAGCACCACCGACAACCATCATTAATGTCATTGGGTTGGACAACATAGCCAGGATGTTGAACGATTCACGAGGGACAAAGTATGTATTTTTGCTTTTCGGTGACAGAATGATGGGGTACTGAAGGAGCACGGTTGAAGGAGGGTTGAGAGGAGTGCCAATAACATAGGGCCGGACTTGGGGCTCCGAATCCACATCTACAACGTCTATACGTAGCTGGTTTAGAT
The DNA here is from genome assembly GCA_017657275.1 of Termitomyces sp. T108. Lineage (NCBI taxonomy): Eukaryota > Fungi > Basidiomycota > Agaricomycetes > Agaricales > Lyophyllaceae > Termitomyces > Termitomyces sp. T108. The sequence continues at coordinate 44,135 of JAGGAU010008267.1, forward strand.
GTCAGTCGTTTGCCGTTATGACACTTGGAGAAGCCGACCTGGTCAAATGAGTGGTCTGGAGTAACGACGGACAGGACATATGTTCCAGCTGGAACTTCAGGTCTGTAACAATATATTGAACGTGAGCTGTAGTGCCTCGATAGTTCACGTACATCGTGAAGCTTCCGTTTCCGAGTACACTCCCCTTCATCTTTCCATTGTCTAATATCACTTTTGAAGGGCGTAGAGTGTGAATATCTGTATGAGAAGGTAAGCAAGAAGGATCACACAATGAGCATTAGGAGACAACAACCTGGGCATTCATCGTTCCATTTTATCATGCCAGTTAAATCCAATGCAGCTGATAAAGAGGTAAGACTGTACAGACTTGAGTATGGTGTGTGAATATATGCGTTATATAAACTTACCATGAAATCGCAAGGAAGAGAGGGATAAGCATCATGTTGGAGGTCAGAGAAATCACTTGGCAGCGAAGGCCTCGTCAACATCAGTAAATACTACATATGAGAAAAGGCGCTGGGACATTATTATCCTCAATTGTCTACCATCTGTGAATCTCTACGTGAATTATGCGCCAAAAACGAGCCAAAGCGTACAGGAAACTCATGTCCTTATACTCCATGACATTTGGATTCAGGCAACCCTACCAAGTACTCGGTAATTTTCAACCTGGTTATTGTAAAGGCTTCAGTTCTGGTTTGACATTTTGGGCTCTTAGTCGATTCTGGGATTTTAAAAACTGCAGTCGAGCAGAAAATGGAGCTCCCGCGTCACCTTGGTATTGTTTTACAGGGAGAGGTTAAACCAAGTACGCCTGGATTCACTCACATTAGAAGAATCATGGCCTGAATACGGACAGTGATCACACAGTGTTGTATCCATGAACTCTATCTCCAGGGAAAATCGCAGCAGCCTGCTGTTGATCTCGCGAAGACATTTGAGCGACGGAAATGTAATCATCGAGAGCCTATTCCCGGAGATGATTGCCTTGAGAGCGTTGTTGGTTTGTCCTTCCTGTGTTTATCTTCCATCTTGCTATTTATCATTCTATCCTTCACAGGGCCGACCAATAAGCACCGTTACGTGATTTTAACGCAGTCCCAGCCTCTTCGTGTCAAATTAAGGAGGATACCTGCGGTCCCCATTGTTCATATCAACCGGTCGGTTATGGTGCTTGAGCCGCCCAGCGATTTGACTGTAGAGACAAAAGCCGCGGTACGTCACAATCTATCTACTATGAACTGCCTTACACGTGTGGTAGATGGAAGAGAAAGCCTTGCAACCAAGTCCGTCCGAATTGACCCTTGTAGGTCCTTCGACATCCGCAGAAATTTCTAAAAAGAAAAAGAGGGGGCCCAAGGGGCCTAACCCTTTGAGTATGAAGAAAAAGAAACCGGCAGTAGAGAAACAGCCTTCAATGAAAGAAAAGACAAAGCGTGTGGTCGCACATACATCAATGTTAGAATCCGCCAGAGGCGAAAAGAGGAAACGAGACGAATGTGATGACCCGGATTCATCTTCCGTGAACGATACAATGCCACGGTCAGCGAAGAAAAGAAGACGGAGAAAGAAGACTGAAGGAGAACATGGGGGACATAGTGAAGTCGCTGTATAATCATGTAGCAATTCCAATGCTTCAGATTATCGTAAAGGCTCAGGAAAGTTAACAATGCAGAAGGTGTTACTCGAATTTAGCCGAGGAAATGCGTATGTAACATGTAGAAAACAATTGTACAGGAACCCCTCAACCTTGATCAACATTCAGCCACTAGTTCTCTATCAGCAACCGCCACGTAAGCGAAGCACTGTCAAGGGCAATAAGAAACGTATATTGATAGAATGTGCACCGACTCACCAAGATGAAGAGTGGACTCTTTCTGAATATTGTAATCCGACAGAGTGCGACCATCTTCTAACTGCTTGCCAGCAAAGATAAGACGTTGTTGATCAGGAGGGATCCCCTCCTTATCCTGAATCTTCGCCTTTACATTATCAATCGTATCAGAGGATTCAACTTCAAGAGTGATGGTTTTCCCCGTCAAGGTTTTGACAAAGATCTGCATGCCACCTCGGAGGCGAAGGACAAGGTGAAGAGTCGATTCCTTCTGGATATTGTAATCAGAAAGAGTGCGACCATCCTCAAGCTGCTTGCCAGCGAAGATAAGACGTTGTTGATCGGGAGGAATCCCTTCCTTATCCTGAATCTTCGCCTTCACATTGTCAATCGTATCTGAAGACTCGACCTCAAGAGTAATGGTCTTGCCAGTCAAAGTCTTGACAAAAATTTGCATGCCACCACGTAGGCGAAGAACAAGGTGGAGAGTCGATTCTTTCTGTATATTATAGTCGGAGAGTGTACGACCGTCTTCAAGCTGCTTGCCAGCGAAGATAAGGCGTTGTTGGTCAGGAGGGATTCTGCATCGATGGTTCATTAATGTAGCCCCTGAGGAGCTACCCAAGACTTACCCTTCTTTATCCTGAATCTTAGCTTTCACGTTGTCGATGGTATCCGACGACTCGACCTCCAAAGTGATTGTCTTCCCTGTAAGAGTCTTGACAAAGATCTGCATGCCGCCACGGAGACGGAGAACTAGGTGGAGAGTGGATTCTTTCTGAATGTTATAATCGGAGAGGGTCCTTCCATCCTCAAGCTGCTTTCCAGCGAAGATAAGACGTTGTTGGTCGGGAGGGATTCTAACAGATGTTAACAAGACGTGGCATCAGTGAACACCATAGCATACCCCTCCTTGTCTTGGATCTTAGCCTTGACATTGTCGATGGTGTCCGAAGACTCGACTTCGAGGGTGATTGTCTTTCCAGTGAGGGTCTTGACAAAGATTTGCATGGCGAAGTAAGCTGTTGATTCAAGTGACAGTTGAGTGCGCTGAGCAAGGAGGAGTAACTCGTCGATAACCTCTTTATAACATGCAGCGGAGTTTGAAATTGCATCGCCCCCATGACGCTGACTCAGGTCCATTCTGACCGAATGTACCAGAATTCCAGAAATAGACAGATCGATCACAACGGAAACAAGAAGATTGTTTGAATTGTTCGTTCTTTTTCGCGGCCTCATTGAGCCTCATTGTTTGATTGTTACGAGGTGTACAAAAAGTGGAACATTGAAATTTCACAAAATTTTCAAAATCACCGTGATAGTCACAAATACTCATCATAAACTGTCGTCATGCCAGAGTCGTATCGTCATGTCTTTGTCCATGGCCGCCGACGCAATGATGTTCCTCGTTGGGTGTGTCTGAAAAACAATAATCAACTCAAGTTCCAACAACATCGCAAAGGCGCCTACGGCCACGGTCAATACAACATCTATACAGAACAAAAGTGAGCTCTTGTTCTCTTTAGATAAAAATCAATGTACCTCGGTGTCCTTCAAGAACTTGCAAGACTTGGCGTGTTTGGAGGTCCCAAATATAGATCTTGTGATCCTCACTACCGCTCACAATGTATTTGCCATTCGTAGTGCTGAAGCATGCCACGATGCAATAGGTACGATTTGTATGGCCAACGTACGTCTTCACACAACGAGAAGAGTGGTAGTTCCAAAGTCGAATCGTTGAGTCCTGAGTTGATGCAAGCACAAATTTTGAATTCTGGGAAAACTTGACATGGGAACTTTATGAGTAACGGCAATGAGCAGGACCGTGTAACACCAAGGTATAATAGATGATATGAACCATATAGGATTATCATCATCGACCAGAGTCTTTAGACACTGTCCGGAATCAGCGTCCCAGATTCGTCTTCGAGCTGCTTGAGCGTTAAATGCAATTAGACAAAGAGGTACACGCACATCAACCCATCCATCGCACAGGACACAATGAGAGTACCATCGTGGTTGAAACTGACCGCCGTGACTGGATCTGAGTGGGCGGGCAGGACTTTGAGAGATTTTCCTACCCAAAATGGATCATCCAAAAAGTTAGTTGCAAAGAAAGTAAGGACGCGAACCTCTTGCAACATCCCAAACGCGCACAGTTTCGTCGTAACCCCCCGAAACCAAAAGGTTAGAATTCGGATTGTAGTTGAGGCAGAATACAAAATTTGTATGTCCAATCAAGGTCCTGGCAGCAATACCCTAACAGCACGATTATTGGCGAAGAAAACCTGCATTGCGACAACTTGCGTACCAACTCAAGACTCCATATTATGATTGTCTTATCATCTGAAGCTGATGCAAGGTGATCACCGTCACTGGACCAAGCAATGTCTGAAATGCCCTCTTCATGGCCTTCGAAAGTGCGTATGATCTCTCCGTTACTTGCGTCCCACAATTTGACAAGTTTATCGGCTCCTGAGAAAAGCATAATTAGACTTGCATTGTAGCAGTGGATTGGATGCCTACGCACCAGATGAAGCAAGAAAAGCACCATTGGGACTAAATTTGAGTGCAGATATAGCACGGGTATGACCACTGAGAGTGTACCGCAATTTATAAAAAGGTTTCTGGGAATTCTCAGGATTACCTGATGATGATACTTGTTCTCTGGTAGGATGAGGGATCGCCAAAGACTGCATTTGTTTTTGTTCTGGTTGGCCGCTGTCGTCCAAGTCTATCCCTCGAAGATTGAGCATCAGAAGTCACGTGGACAAAAATCTTTTCAAACCTTCTTCATCGTACGCGTCAGTCTGCTAAACACTTAACATTATTGACGGTGTCAAAAATGTCCATGTCATCGTGGATTTCTCCTCCAACACGCACAGAACTCATCGAAGACCTTGTTTCAGGCGTTGGTATGTTCTATCTGTCTCTTACTTCTGTGTGCTTTTACCCATTCTTAGACCGCTACAACCCTTCAAATGTCTCGATTCTTGAGGACTACCTTTACCACCAGATCCGGAGTGAGGAGTATGACTGCCTGGCCAATCTTGCGATCCTGAAGCTGTGCGTCGTTGTCAGTCTATTATAAAACACGAGCTTCCTGACTCTTGACTTAGTTATCAATTTAATCCTGAACTCTACAACCCCGATGTGGTTGTCAATATTCTCATCAAAGCTCTGACTGCATGCCCGCTCCCTGACTTCAACCTTTGCATCTCGCTTCTCGACGAGCGGCCTGTGAACGCCAACCTCGATGAACCAGATCCCCTTCCTGCCCTGTTACCCACATTGAAAGGCCTACACAGTCTTTTGTATCGGTGTAGGTTTCCAAAATTCTGGGAGGAATATCGTTCTGAAGAATTGGAGGCCCTGCGCGTCAATTACACCGTTGAATGTGTTGGCTTTGAGAATGCTGTGAGAGAAGTTGCGGTTCGTGCTGTAAAGGCTGCATTTACAGAGATCAGCACAAAACGACTTGGTTCATACTTAGATCTTACAGGTATTGAGCATTATCGTCACTTCTATTTACGAGCGACTTCTGATGTCTCCGTACTATAGGACCTGACCTTGAGGCGTACATTACAAAGCTTGGGTGGACTATCAATGCTTCCTCAGTAGTTTCGATCCCCACAAATCCTGAAAACCACATCGTAGCCACTGTTGTGCAAGAGAACATCAATCTATCACGTAAGTTCTATCTAGTAGATCCACTTGGTGGTAACTTAGCTCCATACCCCATACAGAGCTTTCGAAGGTCATTTCGCATGCCGCTCTCAAAGCATAGATTCCTTATGTGCATTGATTTTTAATGATTTTTCCGATATATCGTTTTCCTATCGTTTCCCTCTGCATTCCTTTCGGATTGATTGGAAGTTCTAACGCAGTTCTATGTCGCCCCAAATGCCGTCGCAACCATACCCCAAATCGCCATGATTATGCCAACAGCAAGGAGTATCCCGTCTTTCATACTACAGCGGCCTGTGAGTGCTATTTTGGCAGACAAAGGGCCAATGATACATAGAGCAAAAGCCGCAAAGGAACCAAGAAGAGCCATCATTGCGCCAAATTTTGGTACCAAGATAGAAATCGTCACCGCCAGTACAGTCATCATTATACGTTGAGTGACAGCAAAGAATCTTTTCAGAATGACGTGCGATCCTTGTGGAGCAGTCGTCAAACCGTTGGACTTCGTCGCCATGTCTTCAGGCGTCAGAAGGGGCACGTCAATGCCAAGTAGAATCTCAATGGTAGCATTAAGCTATGTGCGAATGAGTCAGATTGTGTGTCATGTAACGTATAAGGAAACATACAGGCTGAGTGGTCAGCGCAAACTTTGATCTGCTATTCGTCAGAGAAATCATATTCAAGCCAGACAGTGGGACTCACAAAGGACTTAGGACCAGCATCCACAATGCAAATGTGTTCAAAATTGGATTATATCCCGGTGTCCTCATCAGATCTATACTGATCTACCAAGCTGGTTAAACGACACAAGTGGAACTGAGAATTTATAACGTACCTCCTCACTAACGTTGTTTCCGAACATCAGGTATCCTGCGTATCCAATCAGTGCATACAACGTCGTCGCGACCAACTGCGAGGCAGAACTCAATAAATTTTTATAATAAAAAGGCACGGTCTCTAGCTCACAAAAGCCCAGTTGATCATCTTGTCAAATTGAGATGGATCCTTCATGTCTCTAGCAAGCGATGGAATGACAGCGTGTCCAGAAAACTGCAACAAGAGTTAACTAACTTTTCGCGATTACTAAGTTGAATGATGCTCACACCAGCCATGAATAAGCCAAATGCAAGTCCCAAATTCCGCGGATTGTGGACACCAAAGTTGGTCTCAGCAGGTCTCCAAATACTACCTGGTGCCTCCGACTTGCAGAAGCCATCAGTGAGGACGACGAAGATGATAAGAATTGAAGATAATATGCCGAGGATAGAGGTGTAGGAAAGAAGAGACAAGGGTAAGAAAATGGTAGGGATTAGCCTGAAAATTAATCAGTTGAATTTGATAGAAGTCTTTATCACACATACAATAAGAGACCCCATAACTTGTATGTAGTTGTAGAGTAACTGGGTATTAGAGTATGCAAAGAGTCCGCATAGAGAGTGACAAGAATAATGCTGCCCAAGAATCCGTCAAGACGCGAGAAATGCTGAGGGTTAGATAGTTCTACCTGACGGAAAACAACTCGAGACAAAATAGCAGACTTATGAAGGGCATGGATGATTGTCCAAATGCCTTTCGTCCGATATCGGCATAAGAACGTAGACGATGGTCTGAGAGAATGATGTGAGCCAGAATTTTGGCCCTGTCGAGAAACTTCAGCTATGAAAACGCTGCTCAGGTCAAGTTTAGAAACATACGTGTAACAAGAGACGAATCCGTATCCGATGATAAGAATTGTTCCGGTCACCCAGCCTGAGTAAGCAAAAGCAAGGGGCTCAGAAAGCATGCCAATACCAAGGAGAATCGCTGTAGAATTGAACAACTATAATGCGACAGTGGTGGGGACCAATTGAAGATCAGTAAAAATTAGAAAGTACGTACTGTTTGACCGAATGTGCTTTTACCTCCATAGTCATGTCTTACACTTTTTGAAGAGCCTGTAGAAAGACGGCGGGCGAACGAAGACGGCGATTGGAGAAAATCAACGGTTGTACGCGTTTCGGGAACAACGTTGTCTACAAGGTTCGGTGACGACAGTCGACGGGGATGTGTTGAGGCGGAAAATGATATGGCTTTACGAAGTAATGGAGTTGTTTCACGAGGACGTCTCATCCTTCTAGGTGTCAAGAATTCACTTGCCAGACTCGTGTCAGTAGGCTTAGAGCTCGATGACGCGCATTCCAAGTCGTTTGCTTCAGCCTCCAAGAATTGATCCCAGTTACCATGATTTTGGTCAGGTTCCGCATGAATGGCTTCTTCGTCGCCTGCTCGGGAGTACATGTCGTCTTCCTCATCGTCTAAAAAAGTCTCCGTGTCTGACGCTGCAGTGACATGAGAACCTGCAACGATATATTGGGCTCTACGGTCTGAAAACCAATATTATTAGTAGATGTTAGCGTCGCAAAATGTAGAGGGTCCTCACACGAGGCGATTACATCTCTGACACTTTGACCACTTGAGGCAGAGCCAACGGAGAAAGCGACAGGAAGCGACATCAGGTCTAGGGAGTCCCTGGCCACGGTGGCAATTATAAAGGGCTCGAGGAAGAGTTTAACCTAGTTTAATGATATGGTCTTCTGATTATCAGACAAGTTGAGGTGATTCCACATCAGAAATACGTTAAAGAATGAGAAACGGGTGATTGAAAAGCCTACACATCCCACACATAGGGTTGATACACAACTGTAAATCTCCGCTTCCCGTAAATTTCTGCAGATTTCCCTCAAAACTTCTTTTGCGACAAGTGTATTGACTTTTCCACAGTTAATGACGTCGACGTTTGATCCGATCTCTTCAAATTGATTTACAACTTCCATGCATATGCCAGTATGCTCCGGTTCGCCGGTATCCTTTTCTTTTATCCTCATGATAGGTATAGGGTCAATATATTCTCTTCGAGGTTGCCCGCCTCTTGTTCGCCTCATACTTTAACTCGACCCAATCTTTTCCACACCGTGTCCGAGAAATGTCGACATAATGATCATAATCGCGTTTACCATACACAGAAAAAACGTTCTGTCCTCGTAATGGGTAAGCGTTCATTCTGTAAGAGGGAGTTCGAGGTCTATACAATACTACCAAACTTCTTGTACACTAAGCTTTTCACCCAGACCGTGCCGCTTCCACGTAGTCTCTCGAGAAGTTGAACGTCAAATGCTCAAGTACACTGAGGCAAGGGTGATTATGAGGTTCCTCGATCATAAGTGCCTGGTCCGTCCCCTCTATCGAAGAAGATAAATGGATGGACCAAAAATGGCTTTGAAATCTCCTTTCTGACCGCCCAGACGCAAAGCTTGCAGATTAGGCCTAAACCTGGACAGGTCCTCAGGCTTCAGTCTATATACATCTAAGCGTTAAAGGGGCGAGGACACCAATTCATATCCCCACGGAATTGTACAAAGGTAATCCATGGTTGGTCCATGGCCTGGGGCTCGTTACCTGGCAAGACCGCGGTGCAGGAGTCGCTACTCTATCGTAACAATTACTAAATGGCTGTTGGTCGAGCTATTACAGGTTTATGAATAGTGGGTATCACTACTCAACATGCAGAGGACGGATGCGAGGATGACAGAGCTCTATTAACTACTTACTACTTCTGTCAAGTCCCAAAAAGTGGTGATATTAAGATTAAGTCACTGCTCTACGATTCACCCACATCATATACGGTTCTCGGGTGACGTCGTAACCGCCTTTCGTCCGGGCACTGCGTCTCGCTTCTGGAAGCCTTGCATTGACGTTGACATCCTGTGAAAGAAGGAAGTCCATTGCGGCATTGTGTACATTGATAACAATCCGACTTACTGCTGTTCGTCGCTTCATACCTGCTGTAACGTGTACCCACCATTTGGTTAATGCAGCTTTCAGTGCAGTTTCTCGATGTCCTTTAACGTTGAGCCAATTGACATAATCTTCGAGCTTGACGGATAATCGATAATCTTCAGTTGACAGAGAAACAATGACAGCAAAGGAATGCTGACCTCCTCCACATCTGAATAGACACCCCACTCTCCAGGTCCTAGGACACCGTCCTCTCCTTCTTCCTCCTTCCTTCGTCCGTCAATGTCTTCATCTTTCCGTTGATCGAGAAGTTCTCTGTCGAATTCACTTGGACCTTGAATGAACAACCTACCCGTTCCATATTGTGCAACGCCACCGCTTCCGACCAAGGACGCAGAGCCCATTCCATCGAACCACCACACTCGGTTATAGAACCTGTCCTTCCCTAAAGGCTTGACTCGAACAGCCCCAAGGAGTTTTCTGAAATCCCGTTCAATCCCTTCAAGACGTCGTTCGAGCTTATTCACTTCTTCGTCTAGGCGCCGATGATCAGACAAAGCCTGTTTGGCAGAAGCCTGTTTCGCGCGTGCAGCCTCGCGTTGTTTTGCATGTGCAGCTGTCACAGCTTTAAGACGGAGTTCCTTCTGCCGAGCAGAATTCTTCTTGCCTCCGGAACTTGATGGCGTTTCCGAACCACCTTCAGACACATCGGAAAGGTCACTCACGTCGTGCATGACGACGTCCTGGTCAACGGCATTCTTGGCGGAAGGATCTTCTTTGGTCTCTTCCTTAAGGACGCTCATTTCTTCCAGGCTTCGTGAATCCATCAACAATCACGATGTGGACGAAGAGTCAAGTAGTGAAAACACTTACTATTGCTTCTTTAAACGGTTAACGTCTATTTTTTCTTTGCGGAGCGCAGTTAACTGTTCCTCACAAGACTCCATATGTGCATGGATTGCTTTACTTGAAATGGCCAAATTACACATGAATGATAGGATAGCAATCTTGTCCTGGGAAGGCAAGGCGTAATATCGTTCAGCGGGGGTTGACCGCTGTGAAAGGGGAGAGGATTCGGGGGTGGGATCTCGAGAACTCGAAGGTGATGTAGACGTCTCCGCACGGGGTTCGGCAGCAAAGAGCAACCTAGTCAAAATTTCACGAAGCCGAGGAAAAGTGATGACTGTGGCGTGCTGGAAAATATTGATAAGTCATCACCAGGATACATAGTCAAAACTGCAAATACGTCTTTGAGCATTCCAACAAGAGCATCCTCCCAGCCCTCGCGCCCTTCTGTGTGGCGCAAGGGGATCCGTTCCCAGTTATTACCGACATCAGCCATAGCGGCTGTTAGTTCATCGAATGGTACCCCTAACACAACATCTTCATCGTTACCCTCATCTTGTGCTGCTTCATGCATGCGCATCAGCGATACAAGAGCACTATGACGTTGGAATGCGACAGTTCGCAGGTTATAAATTAGGGTTGAGTGCACTTCAGCAAGTAAAGCACAAGGAAGATCGGTCATGGTGTGTCGAATGGCATGCTCAAATTCATCCAAGGTGAAAGTCGAAAGATGAAGTGGTTGGCTGAAAATCGGTTGAGTCATAAGTTAGGAGATAGGTAGAAAATGTAAATACTGACCCGTAAACAACCAAGAAATTCCAAGCCATAAGGAAAGCTTCAAAGGTTCCAGGTGTTTCGTTGAATGGAATGTCTCGGCTTGCGTGCGGTCTTTGGACTTTCATACCTGCCTTCTTGTCCTTTTCACCTAGCCTCACGTCAAGATCTTCTGTTGGATATCGAACTGGTTTCTTCTTTTTCTTCTCAGCAGCAAGACGTTCGGCTTCTTCTCTGGCCTGCTTCTGTTTTTCAAGTTTTTCACGCGCTTCTTTCTCCCGTTTTTCGGCTAGGGATCAACAAATTCATAGACAGTGCGAAAGTCAAGATCTCAATCTTACCTCGTTCTTCTTGAGCAGGCGTCATTTTCTTCTGCTTTTTGTTTGGCGGACCCTCTTTGTCTTCCCAAACCTTTTTCCGTTTGTCGATTTCCCCTTTCTTGATACTTTCGACACCCTTACGCGTCTCTTCAGGCATGACAGAGTCTACTCCATACCGCTTCGCAATACTAGGTTTAACTGTCCACGGTGACGCTACAGCTGCGTCTCTATCAACACAATCCCGAATGAAACGACGAAGGATTGATTTGGAGAAAGATAGTCGGTCGCGACTGTTGATATAATGAGTTAAGGCTTGTCATAGACAAGATCCATCGCACCTCATCATACCGCATTGAACCTCCATGAGACTACCGATGGCGCTGTCCTTCTCAGCATTTTTTGAACCTCCTTGCTTTTTTTCATGTCCCCTGTCCTTTTCGAGTTCAATTATATGGACCCAATAGAAGTATAGAGCTGGGTTGTCCTGTATGTTCGCGTCTTTGGTAGGAATCTTGAGGTCACCACCAACCACATGGGGTTGTTCGTCTTCAAGCGACGAAGACAGCGAATCCTTGTAAGCATCACGAGCTCCAACATCAGCGTTGTACTTTGGCGGATAAACCTTCTCTACTCTGGCATAGTACCTGAATGATTGGTTGAGAAGATCGATCACAAAGGTTGCGATATATAGGGAGGAGCATACTTGGTGCCAGTTAGATCGACGACAACTCCTAGATACATATGTTCGTAATCAGTAAAAGGGCGTCGGCGAGGGTTGTAGGTCGTATACGCACTCTCGCTTTTGAAATACCTGTCCTTAAACCGTTCATATACGGCTTCAACAAGGTGATCCAAACGCCCCATAACCTCTGTAAGGATGTCAGTGGAACGAACACGTCGATTGGTGGGGATGTGGAAGAACGCACGCCACTGAACAGCTCTGAGAATCGCAGGCTTGAGAGGTTCCGAGAACCTGTGATGCATAGTCCGGGCCTCTTCTCTCTCACTCTCGACGGCCTGGAAGTAGTCCAGACCACTCTTGCCAGTCACCTCGCATTGGAACTGCTTGAGTTTGTAGAAGGACATGCGGGCGGCATAAGCTCTGAGGGGAGAAATCAATACGAGGGGCTGGAGAGGGCTGGGCGCCTTTTGAAAGAGCACATACTCGTATGTCTCGAAGATTTCGCCAGTCTCATAGAGATAGAATACTTCCCGGTTGGGATCAGTGGTTGCAACCTGAAGGAGAGCCTCAGAGGGCTCGGTGAGGACAACCCTTTTGCGACGACAGGTCGGCATGAGGGAAGAGGAGGTGGACGGGGATAAAAGTGGGCTTTGAGGCTATGCGAGGAGCGAAGGAGGGAAAAAGAGGATATGGGGTAGGGGCAGGCAACGGAGGGACCGAGGGGAAAAGGCCAGAGGAAGAAAGTGGTGGTGGGAGGAAAGAGGGAGAGAGGTGATGCGGGAAGCGGCAAAGAAAGGACAGGTGGCTGGCGGAGGGGAAGTCTGTGTATAAGACCAATGTCCCTCCGTACCCAACACGCAAATTTTCTCCCTCAATCTCATCCTTCTCTTTTCTTCCGTACCATCGCCACTGACTGCCCCCGCTGTCCCCTCTCGTCCATCTGGCCCACCCGCTCCAGCTCGCCCTTTCCGTATGTTCACCGGTCTGAGCACATGTGTATTCAAACTGAGTCTTCCGGATTCGAAACTTTTGGCAACATGCAAAATTCTGTTGATTTGATTCTCATTCTCACTGCCTATCTTCTTATTCAGTGCATATGTGAGGTAGATTGTGCTCGAGAATGTGTTCTCCTGCCGGGCTGTCCATCAGTCCCTCTATTCTATTGCTCTGCATTTGATCCGCTCATTTTGAGTGTGACTTTTGCACGTGAACGTGATCGTGACGCGCAGACCTGAATGCCATCAGTATATATGTATGTCCCTCATTCCTTCCGTCCTTCCTGAAGGAGGCTTGTCCGGTCCGCGTCTTTGAAGTCATCTATACTTATTTCTTCCCTTTTCCAGACATTATCATGATAACGAGGATACATGTATGTAATAGAATGCTACTATTGATACAGTAGCAACTTGATTCAAATTGACGCATGTAAATCTTGCGTATACATTAGCAATTAAAGGACACAAAATATAAAAATGGTGACAAATGCCCAGAATGAAGATTGAAAAATCAAGGTTCCTTGTCTCTCCTTATACCTTGCGAGGTACTTGAAATCCTGAACCTGCTGCGAAACCCAGAGCGCGGCTTGGGCAGTCCCGCTTCATCTACTCCTGACAAAGCATCTACAAGTTCTTCTTGCTCCTACAACTCAACGAAAATCAGTTTCATAATCAAGAAAAATCCATCAGACGATGACAAACCGAATTTTTCTTTCCAAGGTGAAAAAATCGCTTTTTAACTGGTCCAAATGCTGAAGATTTAGCTTTTCCATTGCTCTTATTATCTAGTGCATCAATAACAGCAAGTGCTTTCGCTTGAGGGCTCGGCGGCACATACTCGACACCTTCGGAACGTTTATCCAATGACTCGTCAAACCCAACTTGCGTCCCAGTTGACGATTCCCCGACGTTCACAAGGACCCATCCCTGACCTTTTCCTGTGTCGTGTGAATCTGTCCCGGCCACCACCCTAGAGGTTGCAGGCAATGCGGGTGATGGGGAGGTATCCTTTATGAGGCCAACAAGTGCTGCCTCACTTTTCCTGAGCGATATGTCTGGACGTGTGAGCTCAGGTGATGCAACGTGGGATGTGACTTCATGAATCGGTGGTATTTCGTTGTTGCTGTGTGACACGAAATCCTTGTGTTGTACTTCTAATTCTGTGATATCGCTCAGATCCACTCCTTGTTCCTCGATAGGACCGGGTCGCAAACTACCAGATACCACTGATACTACTGAAGAGACTTTTCGGCGGGAAGTAGTCATTGTGTCTGGATTTTTCGCAACAGACTTTCCTAAACTTTGTTGAGATATGGTATCCCTGACATCTGTCCGTTGTGTCGAGATATGAAAATTATTGTCGGTCGTATGGGAAGTAGCAGCTTCGGTGCGTATATCTGACCCAAGTGATCCAGTATCCCGAACCTGAAGCCCAACGTGGGACATATTATGCACTAGGGAGGAAGATTGTGTAGGGTTAAAAGTCAATAGTGGTGGTGTTTTCTGACGATTGACCACTGGACGCAAACTCCGTGGATGAGTAGGTGTTGGGGATGGCAAGTGTTGGGAAGAGGACAAGAATGTTGCTACTGGAGCGGCTGACCGCTCGTTGGAGAGGGAAACAGTCTGCAGGGCTTCAAAACCATTTGTACCAACCCCAGTCATATCTTCGACATCACTTGAGATCATACTTGGGAGGTAAGCACGTAGCCCATCAGTGCCAGGTGGATCTGCTTCATGTACAATTGACACTGGCACTTGTGCGCGAGGGGCAGGTTTGCGAAGTAAAGCAGGGCCAGTCGGCGGACATTCAGCACGATAGCCATGAACAATATTCCTGGAAGCATTGCCCTGTTCGGTGGCTTTGATTTTGTCGTAGGTTGTGGAGCCAGTAGGATCCGATAAGAGCCTTCGATGCTGGGCAATGCCTGTAGATGACCCAAAATGCCCAGAAGTACCTGGAAAGTGTGCTCGATTCATGTCCCCATTGAATTCACTGTTCATAGATGGTGATGCCTTAGACTCATGAGGCATAACATCATCAGACCCTGGACCAGTAAAAACCCATAAATCTTTCATCCGAGAGTGATTTGTCATCGAAATGGACGAGAGAAGAGTGAATGCATGTGAATCGAGAGACGTCAAAAGTGCGAGAATATGTCGAAGTGAATCTGCAGCAAATGTATCTTGCTGGAACCCTAAAAAGCGTCAAGACATGAGAATCACAGCGGAACACTCTCACATTTGTAACCTTTGAGCTTGAATTCAAAGGAGTTATTTCCTACTTTCCTCTCTGAGACGACACCTCGGGGCCATGAGGCACGCACGGCTTGGAGGATCGCGGGGGTCAAATGGAGAGGTGGCGCAATCACACGCATTCGTGTAGGAGACAAGAAGGAAAGGGCAAAAAGAGTTTGTCTGGATTTGAGCTTGTCTGAAGTGATACTCATTGAGCTTCGTTGGAAAGGAGAAATGCTTTCTAGAAGAGGACTTGTCGGACGTGAATCAGAAGAAGCTTTCAATGGCTTGGAAAATGCCATTGCAAGTCTGTCATCGCTCTCTCTACCATAGTCCAGACTGGAAAGATACGTGTATCCGCAATGATGGATGACGGCCAGTATATCGATCAAAAGCCTCTCGGCCCTTACACTCTTTGGGTTGGCCCATGGCTTGCCAGTGAGAGCGAATTCGCAGAAGTGTTGTTGTACATCTTCTCTGAATAAAATTAAAGAGGATGAGGCATCGAAAAGGGCACGAAGAGCAATGATGATGGAGGGTGGAAAGGAGTAGAGGCGAACGAGACTTGAGGCAGAAATGACGAGGATAGCAAACGAGCTCGGAATAGTCTTCTGCTCATGTATGAACTCCTTCCTAGGAACAAAACCAGGATTTGAAAGAAGATTTTTGGGACTAGGCGACTGCTGTGGCATCGGTCTGGTTGAGGTTGTGGTCAAGTCCAAACTATTATTGAACGCAGAAACACGTTGACGTCATGTGTTTACCACATTGTATCCACGTGGGTCAAAGGTCCCTTGGTGGCGATGCACACACTTGGCACAGAAGCACATTCTTGTTCAATGTACATGTCTAATTCCGACTTTGATCTCCGTTGACTTCACTTCAAAATACATAACTTTGGACATCCTTAGTCTTTGTCACCTATCTGTCGTCGAATTTCGAGTATTTCCGGATCTGCGCCCCATGGCGGACCGCCGGGCCGGGCCAGATAAAAGGCCAGCCTTCGAATTTGTATCGCATTTCAACATCCTTGTCTCCACTTTATCTCTCGGAATACCCGTGGTCCAATAAATGGCGTCTGAACAATCCAAGTTAAATGTACTCATGTGTAAGTCTCCATTCGTCTCTAATGAGCGATCTTTGATAAATGATCCAATCTCAGGTGGTACCGTAAGCCTCCTCAAATTCTTTCGTGATTGGAACCCGCTGATCATATTCAGGGAGAGTATACTACTGGGTGGGTCGGGACAGGAGCATCGAAATCTGACAAGAAGGTGTGTAGCTATCTAGTATCGGACTATTTCCGACTCTTACATTATACTTGTATTGAGATCGGAGTGCGTATGGCTTGCTGCTCTTTCTCAAACTTCCTCCAGTAACTCGCATGAAAGGTCGTTGGGCTCACTCTCTTTGATCTTCGGCGATTGGGCAAGGTGTGTAATGATTTTGGCTTTGCTCACGGTTCAAAGGTCAATTCATGAACTTGAGTAGGTCGACAAGTTAGGTATGGTTGGCGTAAACGGAGGGAAATTTCCTGCTATTCGGCGTCATCTCGCCGAAAATATTGGCGGGGTTTACAAGGACATGGACCTTTCGTTTGAGTCCTTTTGTCTAGCCCCGTACCTTTGCTAACGCTTCCTAAGGTTTGAGGAATATCCAAAGCAAGGCAAGGTTGACCCAGAAGCGTGTGAGTTCTATCTCGTCCCCCGCTTTTTGAGTGCGTCTTTTCATAGTTACGACCACAGACAAGGCTGCCATCGACCAAATGCAGCCTGGGGAGGCTGTTATCATTTTCACTCCCGATAGTGAGTACGGGGACTGGACTGGGATAATAAATCTGAAACGTCGATTCTCATCCATCTGTAGATACTCATTATTCCATTGCTCTTTACGCAATTACGCATGGCCTGCATGTTCTTGTCACAAAGCCCGCAACTCAGCTGCTCTCTCATCATAACGATCTTATCGCGGCTGCAAGAAAACATAAAGTCGTCTGTTTCGTCGAACATCACAAACGGTAAGACCTTTTGCCATTCTAGATAATGGACCTTTTGTAATTGAGCTTCTTGTCAGATTCGATCCTGTATACAGTGATGCGAAAGCGCGTGCAGTAACCCTCGGAGAATTCAACTATTTTAACGCATGGATGAGTCAACCCAAGAGTCAGCTTGTCACGTTCCGTGCATGGGCTGGCAAAGATTCTGACATCAGGCAAGTCGTCTTCAACTGAAACCCTCTCGCTGGAATTTGACTAGGTAGAGCAGCTACTACCTGTCCTCACATCATATTGACATATGCTGCTGGATTCTTCAAGACATAGCTGTCCCGACTCGAGTCGTCGCTAGTGCGGCAACAGGAATCGCAACTAGCGAGCCTTACAATTGTGTGCCACAAACCGAAGACACGATCACCCTCCTCGTCGACTGGCAATCCATTAAAAGCACAAAGCACAAAGGTACAGCCGTTTATACGGCCAGTTGGACGGCACCCTTGAAAGCCGGAGTACATTCTGCCCAACACTGGTTTTACATGGGAGAGAAGGTCCGTCTCTGCACTTGATTTCTTTAGCGAATCAACGTGACTTTTGGTTCACAGGGTGAAATATCGGTCGATCAGGCCCATCGTGGGTATGATGTGACTGTAGATGATACAGGGAAGACGTGGTACAATCCATTTTAGTGCGTACACATGACGATTCGCGTGCACCGCTGAAGCTGACGTTTCATATCTAGCATGAAATATTCTCCCTCTGAGAGTGGGCATTTTGATGGCCAACGGGGTTATGGTTATGTTTCTATTGAGAAGTTTATTGACGCTGCTCGGAGCGTAAACGCAGGCCTAACTAAGCCTGATGAATATGACGCTCATGGATTGCCCACTATCGCGAACACAGTTCTGACAACGGCTATCCTCAATGCTGGTCGTATTAGTCTGGATGAGAAAAGGGCTGTTGGGATCAAGAAAGATGGCGATACCTGGGTTCTTGAGTAGATCCTTCCATATGGTGAGGCACCCGTGCTCCGGCCCTTTGTCGCTTTAGGAAAGGTGAAAGAACTGTATTGTTGTGGTTCTAAGTAATGTATGCCCTGCAGAAGTCTAAAGCGACTCGGAAGATCTCTTCGGATGATTCGAGACTTCGTCAGAACCTGATCTTATGTAAATGCGTCGGTCCCCAGAGATCAGAGAAAAGTGGTGATTCGTTGTTGCGTTCCAAAGCTCCAACGAAGTCGATTAATCGTGCATGAATACATTACCACAACGAGATCACACGTCAGAACCATGGTCAAGCACAAGCTATTTACTCTTTATCGATGTTTTTCCTTCCATCGAGCGTTAAGAGTTGATGTAACAGGAGATCGAAAGCTTCTGCATCAGCTATCAAGCAAAATGAGGTACTGGGTGCCATTAAGGACGTAATGGTAAAGGAACGAGGAGCAAATATCGGAGAGGTCGACTCCCGTGAAAACTGTCAATGAGTGGCTGGTTGTATATATTCTAAAACCACAAGCATCTTGCATCAGGGGGGTCACACGATTCCGAAAGGACAAAAAGCGTTCAACTTGTTCAAGCTGTGGATGCAATTCGGTTTGTTATTGATAATTGTAACAAGTGGTGGCTGCGGAGTGCAAGTGAAGAAAGCCCTTCAGGCTCGAGACTGACAGGTATATGAGGTCGAGAAGGACATGTAAATGAAGGATAAAGGTAGTAATAATGTGCAGGTGAAGTAAAAGAGCCCTTACGCAAGGATCGTTGATAAGGGAAGGGACCAAAAAATGAAGCTGGCATCGAGTTTACCAGATTGGTCCATAAGGGGGCGCGAGGCGATAAAAGTAAAAATAAAGTATACTGTAAAGATGAATTGCTGTCGAGTGTAATGGTACTTGCAGAATGAAGAGGGAGGGAGGATGATGGTGGATGATTGATTGCATAGAAAACAAAAGAAAAATGAATGAACGTAAAGTCGCTGCGGGGTACTGTAGATGACCGAGAAAGACGACGGGTCGAGACACGAGGCGATAGCTTCCTTCAACGACATGAAGAAAACACGATTGAACCTTCAGATAGGATGTACGCCTGCCATGATAGGATAGTGGTGAAGATGGGAGGGGGTGAAAAGGAAACGATTGCGAGGGAGATATGCATGGTGGATTGGATTGCAGAGGAAAAGAGATTGTGAGAGAATGTCGGTGCGACGTGTATTGATATTACATTTTGCGAGTTTTGAGACTTGATATGACGAAACCGAGTACAGATGATGGACTGCTACGACACTAACGCAGCTCGGGGGGAGACATTATTGATGTTGTGAAGCGCTGGACGACCAAATGCGACAAAATCATGAGGAAGGAAATGGTCAGGTGTTTCGACACGATGCTTGCTGATCACAGGCTCAAACGTGGAAGACATGTTCTCCTTGTCGTCAGATGAATGCGAGGATGAGAAAGGGTCGCTCGAGAAAGCGGGAGTCGTCGGTGTAAGAGGCATGTCATCGGACAAGTCAGATACAGATGTCGAACAACTCGTCGGCGTGCTCAAGGTCGACACTGAAGTCCGTTTGGGAGTGACTGGGAGGGTAGGTAGTGTATGCCGAACAAAATGACCACCCTGAAGGTAGTACTGGACGACGAACGTAGCTGCCTTCGAATAGAAAGCGTACGAATACTTTTTCACAAGGGTCTCTGAAAGATCGTTGACATGTCGCGACAAGCGGACATCCAAGTGCTCAACGACTTCCAATGATTCATCTGTCTCTTCCCAAGTTCGTCGAGGTTTTCCGCACAGATACCGTGCAAGTGTCAGCGCCGCCAACGCGATAGTAGATGGCGTATATGAGATGAACTCCCGGTAGAACAAGGTGATTTCCATCAGGAATCGTGCGACGTGTTGAACTTTTGGCTCCTCCATGATTGGCCCGCAGCACATGAGCCTGAGCCAGGCTTCGGCAGTTGGGTGGCCAAGAGTCCATTGAATAGTTGACAGAACGTGACCTTCCATTTGAATGAAAGCCGATTCTTCGTAAGTCTCACGGCAGATCTGAGCAAGGTCCTGAACAGTTGGAACACGCTCTTTGGCATCCTCAAACTTGGCCGCGATCCAGAGAGCAGCGCAGCCTACTAACTGATAGTGTTTGATGTAAACAATACGGCGGGAGACGTAGCGGTCAACAATATTGAGGGTGAGGTACAAAGTCTCGGGACGCAGTCGAAAAGTAAAGTGGATCTCAACAAGGAAATCGACGAGGCAGGGCCGCATGTGCCACCGGATTTCAGGTTGTTGATCCATTGACTGGGCAGAAGACATGGTAAATCGCTAAGATAAACGATCTAATTTAGCTAGTGTAGCAACTGATAGAATGAGATGAATCTGACCTCCATATCATGCATGTAATACTGTATGTCTTCACGATATTCCTCTTCAAGCAGAATTCCTTCTCTACGAAGGGCCATAATCTGGGCCTCGCGTTGGCGCTGCTGCAAGATAGCGGCTTTTGTCGAGCGAGGAGTTCGACGCGTAAGACCATTTGGAGGACCATTGTGTGAGAGAAGAGGAGATTTGTGGGGTTTCGAAACGCCATGGGGGGAGGGACGTTTCTTAGGATAGATGAGGGAGTTGCGCGAGTGTCTGAGCGCGGCAGTGGATACGTCTTTCATATCGGGAGGGTTTAAGTCGAGCGAGCAAACGATCGATTGGGAGCTAAAAGGGAAACAAGGATGAGAAACAGGAGCGGGCGTGGCGTTTGAAGGAGGCATGACACAAAAGAACTAGGACAGGAAGACGTAGGGCGCGAAAAGGCCAGAAACGGTCACCACCCAAACAAGTCACGAGATAAGGTTCAGAAAAATGACAACAGTGCGCGTGCGGTTACAAACAAGCAAGCCAACCAAAAGGGAGAAAAACGAATAACAAAGAAAAAAAGAAGGCCAAGGAACTCACGTATGGCAGTGAAGCTAAAGTGCATGCGACGACGAGCGATATTGATGTCGGGATGTGTGATGGGACACACACTGTGGCAGTAGAAAGGAGAGGAAGTCGTCAGCGTTGATGGTCGTGAGCTGCGCAAAGCAGAAATGCAAAAAAGAGACTTCAAGAGGTCGAAGTGCAAGACGACGACATTGACTGTGAAGGAGAGAAGAGGACAAAGCGGGATATAAAAAGTACGATCCAAATGGGGACTGCCGGGTCAGGCTCCCCATCAATGCTGTTTGTCACAGCGTCACGCATTCTCATGTCAACAGTCCAGCGACTTCCCACGACCCCACGTTTCGCAACGAGCTCAGAATGACGTAACTTACCAGGTCTGCAGTGGTTGACTTGCTGTTCACTCACTGGGAAGGGAATTTGTGGACTGTCCTGGAGTCAGCATCATCAAGTGCATCCACAGTCATTACGCACATGAAACAAATGATTGTCAGTTTTGAGGCAAAGACGGCGGGAGAATTAAAGGCGAATTACTTTGAGAGCGAATGGATACCAAAAGAGTGACTGTGGTGAGGAGACGGGCTGATGACTATCGCCACGAAGTTGAGACACGGAGCGCTCGAATCAAATCGAGTGTGTCCGGCTGTGAGCTGGTGAGCAGAGGGGATGAAGCCTCAGACTCGTCGAGAGGAGAAACAAGAGAAAGAAACAAAGGGTGGTGCCGAGTTCTACAACCCGGCTTTTCAAGGCGGACGACTACGGGCGATGAATTCAAGGCGTGTTTCGCTTAGGCCGCTTTTACCATCCAGGTTCAAGGTAGTCCCTATTTTTGATTCCACCCCACGTTTCTTGCCTGCAGGCAGCTCTTGTCAAGAATCTGTCCAGGTTATGTAAGCGTTCCTTCTCTTCGGTTTCCATACGAGCTGAGCTGGGTCTCCCGTCAAATTCATTCATTCGATTTTCCCTCCATTCATTCGTAGTACAGTCCTTTTGTTCCCTTCCTCTCAAAGTTTCAGTCACCCACTAATGCTTTGACTACATTCCATTTTCCACTCATTCCATCAGTACACTTCTTCTCGACCCATCTGATGATTTGTGTTTGTTAACCGATCTTCTCACGTGTCCACCTTATCCCAGTGTTCCCAGTGTCTAAACACCAGATGAAAGTACATGCGTATCTGCGTATCATGAGTTAGCAATGTGTACGTGTACATGCATCACCAACCGTTCAATAAATTACCAAACGTTCCTCCGGAGATGCATAGGATTCTCGTAAAGGGTATCTACGTGAAAACAAACATGACAAAACATCATGTGAATCAAGTGCACATCGATCTACATACCTTGTACATTCGCTTGCGAGCAGGCACAGGTACAGCGCCGGCGGTGGGTGAGACGCATAACGAACAAGGTGGCTCGTGATGTTGAGATATGACTTTTGTGGAAAGATAATACTTCACATGATCCTAAGTGGTGGCTTTCGAAGTACGAGGTACATCGTACAGATCCAGACAAACAGAAGAAAAGGCCTCGAAAGACTCTGAATGGTCAACGATAGGGCATGCCTGTTCGAGTCACCTCGTCTTTTGCTAAGGTGTCTTCGAAGACAATACAATCGGTAAGGCAATCACCTTTGTTAGCCGTTCTTTACTTGGCCACGGCATAACCGCGGCTGCACAAAACTGGAAATATGAAAGCGTTCGTCGTCTATACGAGGACAACTTTAAGAGCCCGTTCGAGCCTTTTGGACGAGCCAATTCCCTGTCAGTGACCAATGTAGATACGTAAGGATTAACAACCCTTGTGTAAGGTGACCTGGATAGCCAGCACTTAGGGGGGGACGAGGGTCTGAATGACACTTGAATACCTTGCTCAGGAATGTTACCGAGATCGGATCTAGATACGGGCACTGCAAATGGAAAGCATGGTCCGAGAGACAGGAGAGCTTTGTCAAATCACCGGCTTTTATGGACCTTGTTCATGAATTAAAAAACTTACATACATACTAAAATACTAATTGCGTAGATATATGTCAATTTACGGTGGGTCTCCACCTTTGACTTCGGCCACGATTAAGTACTTGATCGCAGGTCGGTGATACGACCGCATGACAGCCAAGATGTGTTACTTCTGTTCAATCTCTCGCGATAATAGGATAACTTTCAAGAGAAATTTTTTGGGATGTAAATTTTGACATCGTTTTGGAATGGAAGGATCCCAGGGTAGCAACAGCCGAGACGTGTGCAAATCGGTGCCACTAAGAGCATGCATATACGAGGAACACCAATTATGAAGGTAAAATTAATATCGATTCGGCACTGTCACTCGCGTGTCAATTGGAATGTGTTGGAGAAGCAGAACAAGATATCAAAATGAAAGAACATCCAAATTATTACAGAAGACCCCTACTCTCGCGGGGCACCGCCCATGAGGAGCGACATAAGGTCGTGAGCTGGTTGTGAGGAGTTGGGTACGTGGTGCTGCATGTGAGGAGGGAGGAGATGGCTCATCATTGGGGGAGGTAATTGCTGCTGTTGCTGTAGTTGCTGCTGCCGCATTGCAAGAACCGGAGGCATCTGTCCACCAGAAGCCTGTTGACCTGAGAAGAAAACTCCAGCATTCCGCATTCCGCCAGCGCCACCCAAACCTAATAATTGATTCTGACCTGGAGCACGCGGATCCATGTTATTTGGAAGCCCGGCCATGGAGAGATTGGCACTTTGACTCTGTGGTTGATGAGGTCCTCGAACTGGTAGGCTGTTCCCATATCCTACAGTACCCCCTGGCGGAAAACTATTGAAAGGTTGTTGTTGGTTGGAACCGCTCAGATGCAGAGCACCAGGTAACCCATTAGGCATACCCGGTATTCCGACTAGATGTGAAGGCTCGTGAGGCGGTCGTCCGCCAAGATTAGCAAGCCCAGGGGGAAGACGCTGTTGTGAGGATGGGATATGATTTTGCTGATGTGTGAGTGGCGATGGAGCACCGCGATATTGATTTGCTTGCAAAGGCACCCCCGAACTACGATTGGCTTGCTGACCATATAAGGACGGCGGACCACCGGAATACAGTTGTTCAAAGTTGCGTTGTTGCTGATGTGAATACCGCTGTTGGACATTGAAGGGTACATCTTCAATGGTATCTAAGAATAACGGAGGATTATCGCGATTGCGAGGAGGGGCGCCTCGCAAACCCGGTACCATACCATCCGGAACAAAGTTTCGATCATCGACACGACTGTCGTACAAGGATTCGAGGCGACTGGTATGAATCTGTTGTTGCTGCTGGAGAAGGTGACCGTTGTTTTGAGGTTGTAAACCGAATCCTCCGTTATTGGACAATGGAACTAAATTCGGAAGGAGAGAAGCACCCCGTGGCGCCTAAAGAATTGATAAGGTGGATTAGAATGGCATAGCAATCATTATCCAAAAAAGTCTCTGACCTGAGACGAGCTACTGAGCATTGCATATATTTCATCCATAGCGCGAGGATCAGGCAAGTTCCCTTGATTTGTGTTCAGATTGGTGTTATAACCATGCTCCGACCTCTGGGAGCCAGGCCCAGGAGACGAAGACACAAGATTAGCCGGAGCTTTCGATATGAGAGGTAGGCCCTCCCGCCCCTTCGTGTCAAAAAACTTTGCAAATCTGCTACCTTTGTTTGCCGAGTATCCATTGCTGTTTTCTGGCAACGTAGAATCGGAAAGTTGGGGGTGTTCAGTTGGAGGAGTATAGGTAGAACGCTCTGTCGTTGATCGACGATTGGCATCGGGGGAGACAGCGAGGCTACTGAAATCTTCTAAGCCATGGGAACGACTTTGGTCCTCGAAAGGCGAAAACCCAGGTAAGGGTCGGAGAGTCTCAGGTTTGGAAATTGGTATAGAAAATTCTGTTTGTTGAAGTCCAAAGTTGGGTGAGTTACTTGGCGGAGTTTCTATTGCGTCTTAGTAAAAGAAGCAATCTCATCAGCAAGTATACGCACCATTTATGACAACATTGGAGGTGATGTTTTGCGCCTTCGGAGCAGTTCTAGCAAAAGCTAACAAACGGGATCCTGCTGGAGGATTGAACTGAGAGATGGCATTTCGAGATTGGTCATTATTCTGATGAGTTTGGTGAGTGAATTCCTGGATCGGCGGGGTATTAGTGGTATTTGATAAGTCGAGGGGAGGCTTGCTGATATCGGAAGGTATTTGGATACCAAGCAAGGGCGAAGCGTCTTTAGCATTGAGAACCGATAGTAATGTAGGAGCAGACGTTTCCGAACGTGCTTCAGATGGAGGAGATGTCTCGATGGAAGGAGTAGATGTGGTCCCATTTGAGAGGTTGGACCCACCAATGTTTTCATGGTGTGTCTTCAAAGGCAGTAGAGGGTGGTCTTGGACAACCGCCGCTGTCTCAGTGGAGTATTCAGTCCCAGATTGAGATACATCTTCAACAGCATCAACCCTCTTCTTTTCCTCCTCCCTCTTCATGAGCAGCCGGAAAATTTGTATTTCGTCAAGAGCAGTCCCATTGCTATCCAGATCCTGGACTGATTCCTGTGTCGTACTCGTCTTCCCTTTGGCTGACTTTATGTCGACTTTGTCCTTCATCTCCTTCTCCTTCCTTTCTTTTTTCCAAGCTTGAATGCCGTCGAGTTCTCCGTCTCCCGCTTTACCACCCAGAATGCCTCCACTGAACGAGGACGGAACATAAGTATCCATCCAAGCTGGTTCCTTCTCTTTTTCTCGTTCTCTATCTCTGCGGTCATCTCGATCCTTGACTTCGTCGACAGGCTTCCTATCACGCCCAATAGAGCGCTTCGTCCGACCCTCACGTTCTTCAACTGCCACCCAGCGACGGTCTGCAGGATCCAATACTGTGTCCCTATCCCGTAGCCGCCTGGCAGCGAGTCGCTCATCCCGCTTGCCATCATCTCTCCATCTCCGAGGATCGTCGTCATGCTCGCGGTCGGGCTCGCGCTCACGATCCCGTCGGGAAGGAGAAAATTCCCTTCGAGATTTCGAAGAGTCACGAATACGAGATTTACCCTGTTCATCTCGGTCTCTCCGAGTGATGTCAGTTCCTGATCAAAGTTAGTCGAGAAAGGGTGGAAGGTCTAATTACTCACGTTCCTCGCGAGTGGAGCGCGCATCTGACCCTTATTCGCATCTTAATATGACTTCAGAAGAATGGTAACACGCATACCTTTTCTCCAATCTTCACTGGCCTCTCCTGCCTTTTTCTTGTTGATGTCTCGAGCATCACGCCGAGAGCTAGAAACTAAGTGAGATTGGCCAACAGTCCTACTGCTTGGACCAGCACTGAGATGAGGGGCTAGATCTCTGTCCTTATTTCTAGAGCTCAAGGGAAGGGCAAGTCTGTCGCGGTCATACTTGTCCGAGAGCTGAGGGGAGCGATAGAGGGTTCAGTCAGGAACTATATCAAAGCGAACACATACATGTCTGAGCCTTTCGTGCCCGTCCTTGTCCCGAACATCCCTTTGATCCTTGTCTACATCTCTGTCCCGATCCTTCTCTCGGTCACGATCACTGCCTCGCAGGGACTGATGTTTGAAATTCCCCATCTGCGACGGTTGAGAAAGAGTTGAGCGGAAAGTAGGACGTGATGACATCTCTGTGCTGATGTTTGAGTCAAATCTAGAAACAGAAGCAGGGATTTCTTGCCTCCATCCTCTGTATCGCGCCTAAACCTAGATGATGCGATATTATACTCAGTTAGATGCTACCGAACGATAACAGTCGACATACGCACCGTCTTTCCCTGGCACTGCCGGGTATTGTAGATTCCAACTCTTTCTTCGCGAGATTTTGTTCGTTCTCGACTCTGTAATATCCGAGTGAGTTGGCTGGTACTGAGAATCGACCCATGACCTCACCCAAACCATTCCCTTAGCTCTGGCATCCCTGGCGGAAGCTGGACTAAAGGGGAATTTGATAGAAAGAGGATTTGACGTCGAGAATATATTCTCATGGGAGGTTCCGGGGCAGTATTTTTTTCTGGAATTGGGGGAGGTTGGGTCTGAATTACCGCGCTGTGGACAGTGACGTCTTCAGGAATTGTAACGAGCTCCTCAACCGCATTTGAGCCCGTCGTAGTGTTTGATTCAAGTACTGTCATAAGGTGAGTGCGAAGATAGTCGTGGAGGGAAGATACGCTTCGGGACTTGAATTATTCAATTTGTTTGCCATGGCAGTGACTCGGACGAGATCTTCGAGTCCTGGTAATGACCCCTGCCTCAAAGCTCACTCTGAAACATTTTATTCTCGAGAAAAAGGTCCTCAACTTCTATCGCTATGTTATTCGTGCTTCGCGAGGTAGACCTGCAAGCATTGCGATGAAATTAGCTGACTTTTTGCCAAGTCATTCCGGACCCCGTGACTAGACGAGAAACGATCGCCTGGATTCGCGGTGAATTCGAACGCAACAGGCATTTGACCGACGCGGTGCGCCCAGTCCTCTTCGTTAAATGATCTTTGGATTGAGCAGAATTTTCCAGAATCTCATTGAAGACAAACTAAATGTCACCCGACGAGAGATAAAACAGATCTTGCGGTTTTAACCACCAATCGTTTGGCGGTAAACCTTTTCTGCATACTTTCGGAGTGACTACTTACATTATTATATCACCTGTCGCTTCATAAGTATCTCGGATCGCTATGCTACACCGCACGTGTTCGACCAGCGTCCATCTCCTATCACTGTGGCTCATGCCGGTCAAGCCGCTCTGGGGCCTTCTTGGGCGTCAAGGCTTGCTATAAAATGCGGAATGTTTGTTTTAGCGCTTCCTAAACACATCTTCTAACTCCACCTTCGAACCCTCGAACCATGGAAATCTTTATGCGTAACATCAGTTTCAATGTCACGCAAAACTCCCTGACGAATGAGCTGAGGAAGATACTTCACAGTCCATACTACTCTTCGACACCGATTAATTTCCACATTTTTCTTTTCAAAGATAAGAAAGGACATCACAAGCATTCTGGTTGTGGTACGTTGACTTTACCCAGTGAACAGGTTGGGCGTAAATTTCTCGACGAGTTCGGAGATAATCTGGCCACCTTTTCTTCTTTTATGATTGGAGGCAGACGGGTCAGGTTCACCATGAGTTATCGTACGGCCCGACCCGAGATTGTTCGAAGTCTTATTGGTCCTTACGTGAATCCTGCTGCTCTTGAAGAGCAAGACAGGATAGAGCGTGTCTTTCGTGAGGAAAAGGTTTCAATTAGAACCTTGCAGTTTGGGTGGGTATGCAGGGATTCCACCTTCTCAGTTGAGTGGGAGTACTCACCCAGAAGTTGCCATATTGTTTTCAATGACGAACGAAGGGAACTGAGGTTCAAACTGTCTCGAGCAGGCGATACCAATTTAGCTATAGCAATACGATTCAGCAACCTCAGGGCCAAATCTGTCCACATGTCCTATTCTGGGGAACCAGTAATTCTCTTGACACTAGAAAATCCGCCAACCTTTGAATCCGACCCTCTCGAAGACGATAAACCTCGTATTCGTCTCTCTTGTCTCCCGTTACCAGAGCATGCACGTCTTGTGCCTTATGTTTCACTTGCGCTGCGTTGTGTCTGCGAATCTTCCGAAGATTTACAGACATTTCTTCAGCTTTGTAAAGAAGCGAAAATCCATCACATCAGTGATATGGAATGGCTTGTTGAGCACCGCTATCTATTTGCTCCCCGTGTTGCGGAAAAATTAGAACACAGGCTACAATCTCTAGATTGGTGCATTGCTTTTCAGATCGAATCGCTTCTGAGGAGCTTGTCAGTCGATATGACTGAGATGCTTTCTCTCATGCCCTATATAGCAGACCTCACAAAGGCAAAAGGAAAAAGACATACAGCAGCAATGCTAGCTCACTTTGGACAAGAAGCCATCAAGTTAATGTATGACTCGAATGAAGAGCCGGAAAGCATTTCTGAGTGCTTTCTCCGGGTTCAGAAGGACTTGGAGGTTCACCCCCAGTCATTGACTCTTCAGTCTACTGATCCTAGTCTATTTGAGGCTTATCATATCGAAGTCACTCCAACCACAATGCGATTGAGTGGACCTCGTTTAGAAAGGTCTAACAGGGTTATTCGTAGATATCACCCAGATCACCATGAATCATTCCTGCGAGTCAGTTTTGTTGATGAAGGCCGATTGCATTATCGATTTGACCGGGACGTAGATGGACAAGAGTTTATCAAGACACGTATTGGTCCAATTTTATTACGAGGGTTGCTTGTCGCTGGAAGGAAATTCGAATTTCTTGCCTATTCTCAATCAGCGTTAAAAGAACACGCAGTATGGTGAGTACTCATTGAGTTTGCACAATCGCATACATTTATGAGGGCTACTCTAGGTTTGTCAAGCCATTCTGTGACTCTGACCATGGATATGTTGATGCACGTAATATTATCGAGAGCATAGGCTCTTTTGATAATCTCCCCTTCGATGAAAAACTCATGTTCTGTCCCGCGAGATATGGGGCACGAATCTCTCAGGCTTTCACAGCAACAGACGTATCAGTCACTATTGACCCTGAAGAAGTTCTTAGCGTCGAAGACATCAATACAGAGACGGGGAACTATTGCTTCACGGATGGCGTTGGAACAATATCCAGAGACCTTGTCATAGAAGTTTCGTCAAAGCTAAGATCTAATCGTAAACGTGGACGTGGTAGGAGAGATTACGCTCGAGCGCTTCAGGTCCGTTTTCAAGGATCAAAGGGTATGCTTAGTGTTGATCACACCCTGGGTGGTCGTGCAATCTGCCTTCGGCCATCTATGGTAAAATTTGAAGACACTTCTCTCGAAATTGAAGTTGCACGAGCTTTCGACAAACCAGGCCCCTATTTTCTCAATCGTCCCTTAATCATGCTTCTCGAAGATCTCGGAATCAAATATGAGGTCTTCAAGGACTTTCAGGATCAAGCTGTGTACCAAGCAGAACAGTCGGCGCAAACACTTGAGCAAGCCGCGCGGTTGCTAGAAATCTATGGCCTGGGTTCTTCTTTCCGACTTACGTCGGTAATGTTGACTTTAGCCAAATCAAATGTGACCGACCAGTTGAACAACCGGTTCTATCGACAGATGATGGACTGTGCTATCCACCATGTCTTGCGTCTTCTCAAAAACCGCGCTCGTATACCCATCCCAGACGCGTGGACATTAGTAGGTGTCGCTGATGTCCATAAGTTCCTCCAAGAGGGTGAAATCTTTGCTTGTGTTAAACCACTCGAAGGTCCCGTCATTTATCTTGAAGGGCCTGTGATAATATCCCGTTCTCCGACTATCCACCCAGGTGACGTGCAGATTGCGCATGCTATCGGAAAACCGCCCAAAAATTCGTGTTTTTCTCAAGAACCGTTATACAATACTGTTGTATTCAGTGTGTTAGGTATAGTAGTCTTTTATTCCATTGCCTCGTTTAACGTCTTATTATCGGACTTAGGCTCTCGGCCAATGCCCTCATGCCTGGGGGGAGGTGACCTAGACGGCGATGTATATAACCTCATTCCATTGAATCAAGTCCCTGCCTTTGGTGGTCTAAAAACGTATGCCCCAGCCGTGTATGCACCAGCTGAAAAGAAGCTTCTTGATCGTAGAAGCACTATGGAAGATGTTGCTGAATTTGTGATGGACTATATAAACAGCGACGTTTGTAGATGTTGTCTCTGTCCAGAAAAAGTGCTAACGTATGTCTGATCTTCAAAGGTCGTCGGCATTATCGCGATCAATTGGCTCGTCATCGCGGACCAGAGCGGAAAAGGGATATTTGACGAACAATGTATGATTCT
Organism: Termitomyces sp. T108; assembly: GCA_017657275.1. Lineage (NCBI taxonomy): Eukaryota > Fungi > Basidiomycota > Agaricomycetes > Agaricales > Lyophyllaceae > Termitomyces > Termitomyces sp. T108. The sequence continues at coordinate 74,999 of JAGGAU010008267.1, forward strand.
ATCGAAACTACACAGTGATGCAGTCGACTATCCTAAGTCTGGTAAACCGGTTTCCCTCAGCAGTATACCCAAGCTTCTATACAAAGCGAAGCCAGACTGGAACGCTCCTGAAACTGTTGACCCTGACTCAGCTCGATACTACCAAAGTCAGCGAGCCATTGGACGGCTGTTTCGAGATATTACACTCCCTGCAAACCTGAATCCTGATAGACGTCCGCGGCGGCAACGATTCAACGAAAGGACGATGGATGAATTATCTAGCGCAATGGATAGCACTTTTTCTCTGACAGACGACGCTAACGAAGTCATCCAAACCGTAAGATGTCGAATCGACGAATTCATCGATACATCTCGACAACTGCCCGTGGAAACAATCGAACAAGCCAAAGGATTGTTTCAGATGTATGTTTCTGGTTTGACATCTATCTGCAACACATACAGCCTCTCGTACTACCGACCGCTAACGGAAGAAGAAGCAGTAATTGGAACAATTGTTCAGAAGACTTCGCAACCAAGATTGCGACAGGACATGACAGCAAAGCTGAGAGAACAGACGGACATTCTTGTACGTAACATACGAGAAGAGTTGGCAGGCGGCGACGACGACGAAGAACCAGAAGAATACTTACAAAGGGCATGGGCTTCTTGGAAGCTCTCGATCCTGGAGCGCAGCTCGTTCGGTGGAGAAAGCTTTGGTTGGATCAGCATTGGTGCAGTTTTCGATGCAATCAAGGAAATCGAAGAAACCAGGCTGAAAGAGATGCGTAGCAGGTTTTATTGACGATTGTCAGTTGATAAGATACAAATCACAAAAGTTCTGCTAAGATGCACAGCCGTAGTCACCTAGATTTCTGATGCGCCCTCTCAGAGCATGCGCATATAAATTGGTGGCCCACACGGCGACTTACAACGGTTCCACGATGAACGTGCTTCTTCGCTCTGGACGGAGAATTACGCCTGGTTTCGCAGAACTGGGAACTGGTTAACTTTCTCTACGATGACCTCTGTCTGAACGTTACTTACTGAGAATGACTGAATCGCCTCTTTTGAACAAAGTAGTCGTTAAAACCCGGTGAACAGATACAAGCCAGCTCATACCGAAGAAACATCTTGCTAATATACCGATCCTTGTTCACAGGTTTCTTATTTTTTCCCTTGGGGACCTCAGTCCACATCTGGATTGCAGTGTTAGAACACAGAGCAAACTGATGCAAATGTTCTGTATCTGACCTCCTTGACGTTCTCGAGAACCTTGAAAAAGCATTTAGCTTGACTCATTTTAGGACAACACCACTTACCATATTGCTATGTCGGTCAAATGCTTTCACGCGAGCGAGGAGCTTCTTGTTGTTTCGTAGCGAGATGAGGACTTGTGCATGGTTTCGAACGGCCTGTTGCAGAACAGACAATGGCCCTTGAGAGATCTCATGCTCTTCTAACTGACGGAGTTGCGCTTCATCCAATTCAGATTTTGGTATATGGACGTATTGGCTGATACAAGATATGTGAGAATTACTTCAATCAGTAGGAAAGACGACTCACCTCATCGTTCTTGTGCAAGTTGAGATCGGTTGTTTGGCGACTGTAAACAAAAACTTTTTGGTTCCGTCATCTTCGCTAGTTTTTCCACTTTAACACTATGGGTCGCCTGAAACAAAAGGGAAAGGCAGGGGCAGCCAAGGCTTATGTCACTCGCTCTGCTGCTGTCAAAAAGCTCCAATGTTCACTGGCTGATTTCCGCCGATTGTGCATCCTGAAGGGTTGGTTTTTAATGATTTAGAGATTACGCCTATTGACTCTCAATCTAGGTATATTCCCTCGCGAACCACGTAGTAGAAAAAAAGCAAACAAGGGATCATCAGCGCCCACGTCATTCTACTACGCCAAAGACATTGCGTACCTTGCTCATGAACCGGTGCTCAACAAACTACGAGAACATAAAGCCTTTGCCAAGAAACTTTCTCGCGCGTTGGGTCGTGGTGAATGGAGTAGTGCAAAGTCGTTGGAGAAAAACAAACCTGTTTATCGGTTGGATCACATCATAAAGGAGAGGTGAGTACTCTTTCACGTCTCCTAGTTCTCGGTACCTATTTGTTTTAGATACCCCACGTTTATTGACGCCGTACGAGACATAGACGACGCATTGTGCATGGTCTTCTTATTTGCCTCTCTACCGTCGAATTCTCGTGTGCCACCCGAACTGATTGACAACTGTACCCGACTATCTGCTGAATGGCAACTTTATGTGATGCACTCACGTTCATTGCGCAAGGCCTTTCTATCAATAAAAGGTGTTTACTACCAGGCTGAAGTAATGGACCAAAGTGTTACATGGCTTGTTCCGTACCAATTCACCCAAAACGTAGGCCACAACTCATGCTATATACAGTGTTGTTAACGGCTTTCAGATACCCACAGATGTGGATGTCCGTGTTATGCTGACGTTTTTGGAGCTTTATCAGACATTGCTCGGTTTCGTCTTCTTTAAACTCTACACCGACAATGGTCTCGTCTATCCCCCACCACTAGACCTAAAGAAGGAAGAGGGAGGTTCTGGTGTTGGGGCATTCAGTCTGCAAGATACTGCCAAAACAAGTGTCACCACTAAACCAACCAAAACCAAAACAGTTGAGATCAATGGACAAACGATTTCCAGCAAGGATGTCCGTCAAGCAATCAAAAGTATCAATGCTGCAAGCTCAGTCTTGGACGAAGATATTCAAATGTCTGAAACCAACGTGGAGGACAACGATGAAGATTTCGTTGTACACCCTTCAACTACCGACCAGCAGACATCCGCCTCGCTTCATACGCTCAAATCACTCACTGACCTCCCATCATCACTCTCTACGACACTATTCGCACCTTACACATTCTGGCTATCACGCGAAACATCTCGTCCGATCTTCGAATTCCTTGTGCGGTCATTTGGTGGTCGGATAGGTTGGCCTGCATCTTCAGGCAGTGGTTCTCCTATTGAGGAATCGGACGAGTCGATTACTCATGTTATTATTGACCGGCCACTGTTTGCAAGGGCAGACGAGACAAGCGACGAAAGAGAACGGAGACTACGAAGGAAATATGTGCAACCACAGTGGGTAATTGACTGTATCAATGCAGGAAAAATTTTGCTCGAAGAGCCTTACGGGCAGGGCAAGACTCTTCCACCTCATCTCAGTCCTTTTGGCGAAGCCCAAGGAGCTTACGACCCTACAGTCGGACTTGGAGATGAAGGCGAGGCTGCGGAGGAAAGTGAAGACGAGGAGTTCCAAGGAGAGGAGCAGGACGAAGAAGAAGGAGCAGATAAAGCTACTTTGAGGGTTGCTGCCCAGGCAGTGACGTCTTCCGATGACCCGGCTGCACTGAGGGCAGCAGAACTAGCGGCAGAGGCGGCGGGCGTGGACTTCGGCACGTTTGAGAAGGAGGTCAACAAGTCACGTAAGGCATCCAAAAAGAAGGCTGTTGAAGATACTGTGGAGGATGCGGAGAAGGATATGAATAAGATGATGATGAGCAACAAGCAGAGGAAACTATACGAAAAGATGAAGTATAGCCAAAAGAAACGGGACAACGAGGTAAGGATTTTTATTTGTCTGGAGCCACGTCATGTCTGACTAGTCTTAGCGAGCGTTGCTTGAGGCGAAAAGGCAAACGATCCAGAAACAGAGAACACGAGGGGGACGCAGGGTTGGGTAGATTCGGTACCATGTGGAATAAGTGATCAATAGTTTATAATGATGAATATAGCTATTGGTCATGTTAGTGTAACCTTGAATATTCTCGTCCAGACGACTCGTCACTCAGACAACAAACAATTCATGGTTGGACGATCTGCTAAGCTGGCCAAGCAGTCTCCTCCATCCTTGCACAATTTCCCTTCTTACGACCATCCTCACGTCCTTGCTGAAACAACCACAACTCGTACAGAGGTCACTACAACCACTACCACCACCCATTTCTTCTCATTCCCGCTCTGGAGAAAGCGCGGCCCAGCCTCGAGTAGCCCATCCCGTCAGAGCACAGTGGACCTGCAAAGTGGAGCAGACGAGCATGGAGTCTTCCCTTCCAGTGCCCGTTCCAGTTTTTATATGGTCGATAAAGACCTCCCTCCGATCCCTGCAGACGAACCCGCCTTGTCTGCTAGCCAGAGTCTGGGAACCAGCGAATCGTCGAACAGCATAATGAGGAATGAAGCCCTGCTATTAGCTGCAACCGTCCGACCTCCAGACAGTGTTAGGTCTGTCCCGTCCCAACAATGTACATCTGCTCTCGCACAAGCTTCTCTGGAAGTAGGACTTTCTCCTATCCTTCCACGCACTGCATCATCCTCATCCTCGTCTTTCAATGAGGTCAACACCGTTGCATTCACACCGTCCGTATCTCCTTTACCTCCTTTAGGTCCTCGGTCCAGACTATGCAAAAGCAAGAGCGCACAGAAGCTTGGGGCTACAATGTCGTTGGATAAAGCGACATGTAATGAGTACAGACGTAGGGGCATTTCGTTGAACGGGTCAACTTTACTCACTATCGGTATGGACGATGCGAAAGTCAGGGATCAGGAAAGAAAGGATCGTTTGGACCGCCCTTCAACATCATCTCCCTTTCAACCTACTCCCAAGGGCTTAGCCAGGAAAACGTCATTCTGGTCACGTAGAAAACTGCAGCCGCAAGATGCGCAAGTTGATTCTCTCATGGTGGAACAAACTCCAACACCTCAATCGACCCAACTTCCAGTGTTACCTCCCATATCGCCGTTTAGCGTGAACATCACCATTAGTCCCCCATCAAGTTCCACCGTTGTGAAACAGAAAAGTGTTCATGTTCGTGGACTTTCACGGAGTCATTCCGCCCACTCGTCTTTGAGGCGTACAGGATCAGAGATGGAAGGCGCTCCCTCTTCGCTTTGTCAATTAGCTCATCCTGAGAGCGCATCTTCTCCCTCTTTCCCTTCCATTTTGTTGACACGACAATCCTCCGCACGGCCTGTTCACGAACCAGTTGCTGGTGAAGAGAATGCTACAAAACGCAGACCACGCGCTCAAACTAATCCTCCTCTCCTGAATCGTCTCTCACTAGGTTGGTTTCCGAGCTCCTCTCCATCTTTACCTTCGCTTCCCCGGCTCTCGAGCCCCTCCTCTATGTTTATGCGTCCCCATACAAGTCACTCTACACCCGTCAGCGTGTCTAAGGGACGCCATACGACGTTTCCCGCTTCAACTGAATCACCCAACTCAAATCATTCGATCAGACTATCAGTCGAGAAGAGATCCTCTGTAGCAATACCTCTCCCCACCGGCGATGAAGAACCCTTTCAATATTTGAGACGCCTGCGAGCAACTGTCAGTAAGGCAGAGGTAGCGGGAATCCTAGCTTCAAGGTGAATTTGAACCCTAATAAGTATGCTTAGCTTATGTCAAATACGTTATCAGTTCAGAAGTTTTCTACAGTCAAGCCCTTCGAGCTTACATTGGGGAATTTGATTTCGTGGATGATCCTCTTGACATTGCTCTACGAAAGTTGCTGATGGACGTTGGCCTTCCGCGTGAAACACAGCAAATTGACAGAGTCATAGAAGCCTTTGCCAAACGATATCTTGAATGCAATCCTTCTTTGTTTTCATCCGATGGTAATTCAAGGCCACTTCAATTTCTCATAGCACTAAGTCGAACTATAGATCATCCATATATTTTGGCCTTCAGCTTGATTATGTTGCACACTGACGCGTTCAACAAATCGAATAAGTGGAAAATGTCGAAGGCTGACTACATCAAGAACACACGACTGCCTGGTATCTTTCCAGAGGTTTTGACAGTAAAGTTCGGATTTGATCAAGTGAAAATTTTACTGACGCATTCTTGCCTAGTGTTTCTATGACAATATTGTCTCTGCTCCCTTCATATTCATTGAAGATCCATTGGATTTCAATGGACAGCGCGGTATAGATAATGAAGGTTCCAGCCACTCAGTAGCCACAAGTACGAATTTGATGGCCACACCTCCAACACCTATTCTCAAAGCAACCAAGATTGATCCGTATTATCTGATTACCAATGTACCTTCCTGCTTGAACAGGTCAAACTACCTCTGATGTTTCCTGTCACAGAATCTTCTTGGGCCTCTTCGCATCGACGTCGACTCGTTGATTCCGAGGGAGAACCCATACTCCTATGAAGGCACTGCTGGACCTTGGGATGAGGCGCAGTTGCAACGATCGTTCGCTATGGCCAACCAAATAGAAGTTTCCGCTGCCGATGCCGGTCGAGCCTCCCCTTTCCTCAGCAAAGAAACCATTGGTAACTTTGTGGTTTCGTTGGGAAGCAACGGAATAGCTAATCACGCAACTGCAGCAATATCCACCGGTGAAATACGGTCTCTGAAGTTGACGAAGGTGGGACTTCTCACCAGGAAGGATGATGTCCTTGAAGGCGGAAAGAAAGCCACAAGTCGTAAATGGAAACCTTGGAGTGTCGTATTGACAGGATCACAGCTCCTTTTCTTTCGTGACTTGCTATGGGCACATTCTTTGCTTTCTTCATCTCCAGGAAAGCAGAAGATTAACCCCCAATCTTCTTTATTACGGCCCGACGAACTGTTGTCAGTTCGAGGTACAATTGCAGTGTACGACAAGTCTTATAAGAGGGTGAGCGTTCTGTCAAGAGCTCTCTGACTAGACTGATCAGTTTTGTAGCATGAAAACACTTTTCGTTTTCTGCTTCCTGATGGTCGACAACTTCTCCTGCGAGTATCAACAGAAAAGGAGTTGAATGAATGGATTGCTGGTATCAATTACGCCAGCGCTTTCAAGACTGCTGGAGTGCGGATGCGGTCGCTAGGAATGTCGAAGACGGATGTGCAACTGACGGGTGTAGCGGCGGCTACTTCCCATCTCCATGATCTGCAGACTCGGTCAATGAAATCTCACGTTTGGAATGATGCAACTCCTCCGGAGTTTACAACGAATGATGTTGTTTCGGTCGAATCACCGTCATTCAAGCGGAAGTTGACAATTGTTACGAATGATAAGGAAGTTGATGTCGAAGTTCCTACAGCGCCTGAAATTGACGGAGCGGAACAATTTAAAGCGACTTTTGACCAAGTTAAAGCTGACTTGGCTGCAGAATTCATGGCCTCCAATAGCGAACATACATCATCAGGCGATCCAGGTTTCGACCTTTCTCCACCGACTGCCACTTTACCACACGACGGAAATTCTCGCCTTCCCTCGCGAACGTCTATCATACAGTCCAAAATAGACGATCTGGATTCGCGCATTACTGTTGCCCAAGCGGAACTTGATATCAAAATGAGATTCGCTCGAAATATCGCGACTTTGACTCCATTTCAGAAGTCTACGCGAGACCAGCTTTTGGTTGCCGTACAAGGTGTTGCGCAGCGTGTTGTTCAAGCGAGGCTTGAAATCACACGACTCGTTTGTCATCGCGATATCCTTGCCAACGACATCGCGTCTGAATGGCGCTCCTGGCATCGAGCAAAGACCATCGCTCTTCGAGCTGCTATGGAAACTCTTCAAAGTCGACACGAAATGGCCCCTCGCACGATCCTCTCTCCACCTGCTTCCAATGCCATTGACATCTGCGTGAACCCGGAAGGTTCTGTTTTCTCGCGTGCACTTGCTTCATCGCCGAGTCGCAATTCTGAGTCCTCTATATGCGAATCATTCCATTCAGCCATGGATTTCGGACCTGACTGGCCATCGTCGTCGGAGGCATCATCGAAATTCTTTGGTACTAGTCATCTTTTTGATTCCGCTCCGCCTAGCGCATCCTCCTCCTCCCATTCACACGCCGGTCATGACGTTAACCTAGAACCACCGAGACGCAGTTCCACCTCACTTTCATCGTCGTCTTTCCAACTACCATGTCCAAGTAAGGAACCGTTATCGCATGACAAGTTCTATACTGCTCCTGAGACTCCAGAGGAAGAAGCGGCGGATTGGAAACAGACACGCTGTGCACAACGCGTATCGTTAGTGAGACTTCCATCAGACATTCAATTGAAGCCATGTTTTGTACCACAGAACCAAGAATCTGACAACTCAGAGTCATACTAGTAAAGCTAGGACTCGACTCATCGTTCAGACATCAATCGCATGCATAATCTATCATATAATTCAGGTTGGAAACTGGAATGATAGTTTCGGTGGGATTACTGGCATTGTAGTAGAATAAAGTATACCTTGTATTGTATCTTCGAGGATCATATGTTTAAGTGTTGTTCGATCTGTTGGCCACGGCGTGTGTCCACGCAAAAACGTCTTTTTCTCGTAAGAAAATCGAGGGTCATCAATTCCCGTGACGTCGACTGGATTGCAAATTCGACTCGGAAGGTCAGTACACACACATTGCAAATGTGAGGTCTTTCCAAGTTTTGAATCATGTTGCACCAACGTTCCAGATAACATTCATGACATGTACAGTCCTATCCATACATAACACTCCCCAATCCCAACCGTGTCAATTGGACGACTAGGTCGGAATCACTGTTTCTCGCTTTCTCAATTAGCTTCTCCCCCTCCCTCACGCTGGATCGATTTTAAAGACATGGAGGATGTCCAGTATTTGATTTCAAGTAACACAGAATCTACTTCCAGTCAACCTCCTACTTCTTCCTCAGCGAATTCGCCTTCTATTCGCCGTGAAATTAACGTACCAAAGAGCAAGCAGTCAAAGCATTCAAAGAAAAATCGAAGGCTCAGCATCGGCGCCCCGAGCGATGCGATCAATCAAATCATACCTTACTCTGAATTCCCAACACGCTCAAAATCATTCAATGTAAATTCTTCGCGACCTGTTGATATCGTATCGCACGAACAAAACAGTTCGCATGATGAAGCTTTGTCTTCCCGTCGAATCACTCCGAGTCCTTTTATAGATGTCAACCACGACAGCTCCCCGCTTTCGACTCCAAGAATACCTCGCCGTTCAATACGCTATAGTCGTAGCAAAAATTGTCAACAGCAACGTAAGAGTATCGACCTGGGGTACAATATGATGCAAGCTAGTCTACGACGACTCAGGCGTTCTCCATCTCTGTGGACGGGTGATAGATCATTATCCTTCAAGGACCCTCACGACCGACACCTCCACAATCTTCGTGCAGAACCTCGGTTGTCTGATCAACAAAAATTCGACGCCCTAAAGCGGGCACGGAAAATCGCCCAGGTTAGTACGGTAGTTGTAGCGCCCTCGTCATTTGCCCACATTGCCTGTAGGTCTTTGGTAGTGAGGCTCCGATAGGCGTGGTTTATGGAAACAGGTGTACTCATCGCCATTCGGCCGACCGTCGCGATTCTATATCCACCCTTGTCTCAGGCGATGCACCATCATCAATCAGGTCAATGCGAGGTCGCTCTAGTTTTGATTCGTCTCTTGTTGAGATCAACCAAAGCTCATCTAACTCTTCAAATCTGTTGAAGATTCCATTGAACACGGCATCAGATATAGAAGAAAGGTCTTCATCTGTTATCCTGCCTTCATCATTTACCATACGTCGTCGTCGGGCAGCCAAACTAAGCCAATTTTTTGGAGTCAGCTACAAAGATATATCACAATCAATCACGCAGAAGCTTTCATCACCGACATTGCGACATATCTATCCTGAATCCAGTGACAACGTCAACAATCCGGCAGTCGAAATGGATGTCAAAGTCGTTGGTCGACGTTTTTGGGGTCTGTCGGATGGCGAGATACAAAACGCTGACGTCGCCGATGTCATTGGCAAATTGCGAGGACTCAAAATTGGATAATGTTCTCATCGTGCATCAAGCTTGGTGCTATTGTATACCTTTTTTCTTGTGCTAGTATTTACATGTGGCCTGGATCTCCAATTAGTTACATTTATCTATATTTGTGCCAGGTAATCCTGTACTCACCGCCAATAAAACATTATTTTCGCACTAATAGGTATATTGGGTCACCCAAGACGATGCTTGTCAGATGTCGAAAGGATCCTGTGAGTGACATCAACAGTCCACCAAATGATGCATATGCAGTCCTATAAACGCGGTGAGATGCGGCATTTCGAAAGAGGATTGAAAACATACACGATCTCTGTTGTTCCTCCATCAAACTTGTATACCTTCATACGTTGCGGTAAGCGGCGCGATTGTATTTTTTGCCTTGCAATGCTCACCTTGCCATACATGACGTAGTCGTAGTCATCCTCAAGCCCTCTCCGGCCCTTGCCATCTGGTCTCCATACATCCCGCTCTTTTTCATCCGCTGTATCCTCAGTGCCGTCGGTGTTACTTGCGCCAGTAGGTGCACCACCTCGTGCAAGAGATGTTGCGAGAGCAAGAGCAAAACTGTCTTCATTTTGGAGAGGGAATAGCTCAACGTTAAAGTCTAATGTGAGGTCCATCTCGTAATTTTTAGAATGTGCATAAAGACGCGATACTACGGTTATGGTCAACTCTGTTGGAATATCTCAAGAGATCCTGAGAAAGATGACAAACCTCTATCAAACTTTTTCCCCTCTTTATCGATAGCATTGATAGTGAAAATGTCGTCAAAAACGATGCTTGAGGCGGTTGTGGTCATTGGTCAAAAGGCCAGAGTGACCTGTGACAATGAACATGTGAGCGTGGCCATAACCAGCAGCCATGTTCCGAGGATTACAGTCGACGCACAGACTCTCAGGTTACCTCACTGGACGCATCTATTCCACCATCGTACACTCTCCACCAACTTCTGCACCTAGATTAGCCCCAACGCCACTTGTATTCGTTTCTGCAAATGACTGGGACAAGTCTTCTGGTAATGGGTATTAGTGTCGAAAATCTCCGTCAACTGCCATTCTCATAGTCTTGTAGTGTGGGGTATTTCTCCTCATTGCTAGCTGAAAACGGGTATACCTGCTTGCAAATAGATCTTCGTCTTCCCCATGGTCCCATGAGACAGTCTGAACAGTTGTTGGCTGCTTTTGAATCCAGTGAGCCTCATCTTTTTTGTTTCTCAATCTCCTCTCTAAGATTATTTCTTGAAGAGCTACGTGATGAAATTCGGCTGTCTATGATGCCATTTCCTCCCATCATCTTTGCTAGATCTCTATCTTGTTTGATTGCCCAAACATACATCTCTTCGCATCCAGCATCGGGCCTCTTTCTAATAGCGCCTCCCTTGTCTAACGCGTCAGTCTCGGAGGCTCTGCTTTCCTCAAAACTTCCCGAGTTTAACTTTGAAGCGAAATTCCCAATTGGAGTAATGGCGACGGAGAGAGAAATGAGATTATTTCAGGCGCAACATCGTTTGGGTAGGGATCCAGGGATCGATATGGTCTTGGTCCCAGATCTTGAAGGTATCCACGCGCTGAAGGCAATTGAAGAATGGCTAGATCTTGTTGGAGTGTGAATTGCAGGTCTCATTTCTCAGTTTCTTGGTGTTCATTCTTTCACGTCATGACTGTACTAAAAATGAACACATTATCACAACGTAATGTACAACTGAACTTATGGAAAAAAGGGTATATCTGGAGTAGAACATCAATAGGTCTTCTCGTTGAAATCTGCTGAATATACAAACATCATGGACACTTTTCCTCCTTCATTTCTTTCTTCACCTGCTCTTGTATCATCGATAAAGTGCTTAAGCCAGGAAGCACAACTTTCCAGGTCCCGCGTGCGGCAAGAATACGGCGTACTTGGTGCTGGATAAGTTCATGCAGCTTTGGAACATTTGCTAGTTTAGCGCGGCTTCCCATTAACGATGTAGTCGTAAGGTCAAGTGTAAAATTGGGTGATATGCTTAGCGTTAGTACTGGAGCGGGAGAATCTGGAGGAGGTGGAGTTATGGTGATCTGATCGTCATGTTTGAATAAGGAGTGTAAAAAAAAAGGAAATGCACGCACTAAAGACTTGAATAGGGATAATGATATTGTCAATGAAACTGGAAGACGCGCGAAGGATGTCATTGGGTAATTGAAAAGATAGGATGTTGACAAGGAGATGGATAAGGTGTCAGTATATGTAGTTTCGAAATGGATATCCTGGCAGAAAGGTGAGATTTAATAAATCTTGGGCGCTGAAAAACGGACTCTAAGAGTTTTGAGCGATGCTTCTGAAGTCAAGTGTGCTTTATGCAATTTTGGCGCAGAAACACCAAGATCTATGGAATGTATTCTTATGTGGTCCTGCAGGGCACGTTCAGCGGGACGGAAGATCCAGCTGTAACAACTGTATACCCACGAGGAAGCCCGTAGGCCGGACTTTGTTTGCGTAGTCTTCTATTCGTTTACGCGCAATTTCATTGCCCTCTGGGCCGGCGGTGTCGTCTCGTAGTTTTGACCGATAGACATCAACAATCTGTACTAGCATACGAGCGGCACCGAGTAGAGACATAAAGCTCAACTTACCTGGCGCAATAGTGTATTGAGCCATTCGACGGACTCGTGTTCATCGTGATTTGAGCTGGTCTCCGCTTCTTGCATGTCAGACTTTTGTGCCTGTAGTGTGAAGTCTTTATCCGTACGAGCTTGATAAGAGGGCGTCTCGAAAGGATCGTGAGTGGAATCAAGGAAGATATACTTGAGAATGAGGCTGAGCAGAATGATGACTGAAAGTTGACCCAAGACTAGGCCCTGCGTAAAAGTGGGCTCCAAGGAAAAAAGATAACTTGTCCCCATCACGTAGGATGGCGATAAGTAAGAAAAACCAGTAATCGTCAGGAAATAAAAGTATCGACACCTGATTTTCATAGTTTCCACGTGACACGCGTAATTCTTCCATGTCACTGCCATGTCTCGTCCTCTGGCCGTCTGCCCCCTTGACTGACCGCCTCGTCCGCAATGCTCTTGGTGCACTGAACGTGCCAATCGACATTGTTTCATCTATCCCACAGTCTTTAGCAGATAGATTTTTAATTCAATGGGCAAGCTATGATCACATAGATCACGAACTCAGTCATCGAAATCGCCAAAAAGTTTTATCGTCCAGTTACATCTTTAGAAAAGCCCTTATCAGAAAGCACTTCCTGTCTCGGTGTCTCACCTCATACATGACAAAACATCCGACATCGCCTTTGAAAGCAGCCGTCCCTAAAACTTACGAAATCGAGATATCTTTTGCTGATGAACTGGATGAGATGTGGGCTGACGATCTATGGGAATTGGGAGAATCCTTGGATACATCTCGATCGTGGTGGATCATGAAGCCGTTAGCATCTTTCCTATGGTTGTTTCTCTCCTGATGAGGTATGCCCAGTGGAATGTCAGATCGTGGTATGGGAATCAGGATCTTCAACAGCAAACAGTCCTTGCAACAAATCTTTGAAGAATTTGAACTTTCCGATGACGAGGATGAGAGCAGTCCTAATGAAACGGCTGTTGTCACCTCGCAGCTTCGACACTTTGTTATTCAGGTTTGAACAAGTTTGATGAAAAGAAGTTGATTCTTGACTGTGTTCTATCAGGAATATATTCCAAATCCTCTCCTCTTAGATCCCTCTGAAGCCTCCATTGAAGGTCTAAAACCTTCTCAAGTCAAAGGTCATAAGGTTGGTCAAAGAAATCAACATAGGTTTGTGATTGAAATTCCGCCTGATATAGTTCCATCTTCGAGCGTATTGCGTGGCCTCAGGAGCCCTCCGAGTATACCTCTATGATCGAATATTGTCTCTCTTCTCTTCAGTCCCATATGAGGAGCCCGCTGACACATCCAGTCTCGACCTAAAGCCTCATTTGACGAATACTTCCTTACAAATACACAAAGGCGAAGAGGGAGTGCGTTTATTCAATGAACTTGTAGGGTGCCAAATTTTATCGTCGCACGAAGGAGACTCTTCTCCAAAACTCACCCGTGAAAATATGACCGAAATAATCCGGCAAATGGTGGAGGTCCTCAGGGAAACTTTTAGAGCTGCATTGGAAAACCCTGTCCATTTTCAGGTGATTCCTAATCATGTGTTTTTTGGACGTTTGTCGATTACATTATCAGCCCTTGCCCAATGCCTTTGAGCTGTATGGAATCGACTTCCTTGTCGCTTGTTCTACCTCGTCAGGCGAGCCTCAATTGCAGGTCAAGTTGTTGGAGATCAATGCAGAGCCAGCGATCGAGTTAACTGGTCCGAGATTGACCTGGATTTTGGAAGATCTCTTTGTTTCTATTGGAAAAGTGTGTGTGGAACCATTCTTGTCAGGGAAACGTGAGACAGATGGGTGGGGGGTCGGAGAAACACAACACCACTTTATAAAAGTACTAGACGAACGACGTGACATCTAATACCATTGGTTTACTCGTGACTATCCGTGACTGATCAGTGGATTCAAATTGTTTTGTACTTATTCGATGTCGACTGACGTGACGCCGCGGAAAAGGTCCAAGTGGGAAGGCGACGACGCTGACGACGGCCCTCCCAACGTCCGAGTACCCCCACTTAAGCGTCGGGCGAAACAGAGACCATCTACCAAACCCACAGACACACCTACTCCAGTGATAAATGTTCCAGCAATTCCTCTACGTTCTAGCCATAGTATATATGTTCCTCCCAGGACGCGGCACCCTCCCATCCTTACAGCACGCTCGGTATATTGCTACGAGAGACTGAACCAGATTGAAGAAGGTTCATATGGTGTTGTCTTTCGCGCACGAGACAAGCAAACTGGGGACATTGTAGCTCTAAAAAAGCTCAAGCTCGACGAGGAGAAAAACGGATTCCCCATAACTGCCTTGCGAGAGATATTTTCCCTGATGACATGCCGGCACGAAAATGTCGTAGGTATAAGGGAGGTCGTTGTTGGTGATACATTAACACAGTGAGTGTTGTCTACGAGTGTGCTCAATGTATATAATCAACTACGATGAAATAGGGTGTTTGTTGTTATGGACTTCATCGAACACGACCTCAAAACTCTCCTTACACTAATGCCTTCGCCATTCCTGCAATCCGAAACCAAAACCCTGATGCTCCAACTATTGTCGGCCGTAGCGCACTGTCACTCGAACTGGATTCTACATCGCGATCTGAAAACCAGTAACCTGCTTATGAACAACAGAGGGACGATCAAAGTCGCTGACTTTGGGCTCGCTCGGCGGTACGGTGACCCCGTCGGTGTCGGCGGAATGACACAGCTCGTGGTAACACTTTGGTATCGGTACGTGCTTTATGCCACACGCGCCACAAAATCGGGTCCCTAGCACTATCGCCTAGCGCTCCCGAAATCCTACTCGGCGCCACAACGTACTCGACAGCGATCGACATGTGGTCCGTCGGATGTATCTTTGCCGAGCTCCTCTTGAAGGAGCCGCTGTTCCAGGCCAAGGGCGAAATTGAACTCATCTCGATGATATTCAAGCTCCTTGGACCTCCGACACAGGACTCTTGGCCTGGATATGTCTCCCTCCCCATGGCCAAATCTTTGACTTTGCCGTCACCACAACCTCATCAATTCCGGCAAAAGTTTCAGTACATGACAACAGCAGGGATTGACTTGCTCATGTCTTTATTAACTTATGACCCTGAACGTCGAATCACAGCCGAGGAAGCTCTCCAACATCCATACTTTACGTCGGTATCACGCTATACGTTAGTCAGACACTTGTTCTTATTTTTTTCTTATTAGCGAGTCTCCGCTACCGAAGCACCCTGATCTCTTCGGCTCCTTCCCTTCTGCGGCTGCTGGCGAGAGGTATTTGTTCTGGAACACTACATCTTACTCTGCGATTCTGACATTTGGCTTCAGACGTCGCAAACCATTCGACAGCCCATCTGCACCGGCAAGGGCCGCAGATTATAAACTACTCATGGATTTCGAAGTCCCGTAATGTTCATTCGTTTTTGTCAATAGGTCTACATGCATGTAAATTAGATATGACATGGGCAGGTGTGTGCAAGAACGCCAATCAGTTTACTCGTCTTCCGCAAATTTCGCAAGCTGTTCCCGCATCTTTTGAAAGCGCGTTCGGGTGCGACCCATTTCGCCGCACTTGTCATAGTACTCCTGCACTTCTTCAACGGTGAACCTGAACTCTTTAGCAATGTCGCGTATGCCCTGATCGATAACATGTATGCTGGCAATAGCCATGAGGGCCTGAGGAGTCAGCTCGGGTTGGACAGACGACTCGGGTTCACTTGAAAGAGAGAGATCAGGAGCTGATGATGATGATGGTATACACCTCGAACATTACCTTGTTCTTGCCCTTTTCGTACTACCCTCGAGTTCCTCGCTTGATTTCCGCTTGGCCCACTGCGGGGGCTCGGCATCACCTATCCTAACCATCCATTCGCTCGCCTCCTCGTCCATCTCTTCCTCGGCCGGACTCGGACGAACGGAAGGACGGTCAACAGGAAGCTGGGCGAACACTTCCGGCTGCAACCCATGGTGCCCTTGCAGCTCGTGCTGCATCCCCATCATCATCGGCACAGCAGGGACCCGCATCCCAATAGCGTCGTTGAGCTCGTCGATCATCGCGGCCTGCGCATCGGACACCTTGGTGCGCTTCTTGCGGGTGCGCTTGGGCTTCGCCTCGGGCTGGCGGACGTAGCCGTACTGGCCCTTCTCGCCCTGCGCGGGCTTCTTCCGCTCGACGATGGCAGCGATCATCTTGTCGAGACGCGCGGCGTTTTTCTTGTAACGCTCGCGCCACGACTGCCACGTATGTCGCGTCACCCAGACATACTCTGGGTCACTGCTCTGTTGAAAAACGCCGTTGAGCTACGCGTGGATGGACAACAGAGAGAGTGTGCAACTTGTTCGCATAGTTGCTGATAAAGCCTGTTCCCCGTCCGCCCGCCCGTCTCCTTGTAGGGAATCTTGGACGCGATCCAATTACACAGCCGCTCTTCGTCTTCCTCTGTAAACTGCGTGCGCCTGCCGACGCGCGCGCTCAGTCATCAGTGCCAACGCAATGGGGGGGGGGGTGCGCTCACTCTTCGCCGGGTCGCCGACCGCCGGGGTTCTTGTACACGAGGGGCGTATACGCCACCGCCGACTTTTCGATGCACTTTTTCACCCAGAGGTACGACTCGATGAATTTGCCGGGCACGCCTTGGTATTCCTTGACGAGGTGCGCGAACACCTCGGTGTGCGGGTCCGCCAGGATGACGCGCGCGGACTGCATCGACGCATGGGGGTCGCCGCCGCAGTGCTAGACGTGGGGGGGGGCGGCAGTCAGCCACACCGCATATGCCCAGACCAGGAAAAAAACAGCGCAGCGCACCATGATACGCTGGCTCAGCGCAGCGCGCGCATTGACGTTCGCGATGCTGTTGTGGATGTGCATCGGGATCGGCGCGCCGTTGTCCACGAATATCTGCCTCAGAAGCATGCCTGCGATCTTGCACGCTTCGACGTAGGTGTACGGCACGAAGTGCCGTTCTGGTCGGTCGTCGCTTGTCCAGCACAGGCGCAGGCGTTCTTCGTCCGGCGTGCCGGGTTGCACGAGTATGTAGCCCTGCCGCGGGACTTTGGCTTCCACGCGCCCGCCTAGAGCCTGGTATAGTTGTCGATTTATGGTACAAAAAAGCAGCGAACTGGCGGCGCACAGTGATGGTCTCACACAACTCGGCCTGGATTTTGTCCGGAAGGTCTTTTTGAACGAAAAACTTAATGGCCATGCCATTGGCGTCCTGGAATATGGGCTGACGGGATAATATGAGGCGGAAAACATGTTCCCAAACAGATAAAAAGTACCATGTCAACGAGCCCCGAGTTTAAGGTTGAGGGTAAGAGGACAGTTTAGGGTCACAATCACCATGGGTTATGGTTTGTGACATCACGTGATATGAATTTATATATTTTATAAAGATAAATTTGCTTCTATGATTTTTGCCTACTCCAAGACCTTGCCGGGGTTCATGATGCCGTTCGGGTCGAAAACATCCTTGATTTTTTTCATCAAGGCGATGCTGACATCGCTCTTGGAGTAGTGGAGGGCATGCGTTTTCATGGCGCCGATTCCATGTTCAGCGGAAATAGATCCTCGATGTGATGCTGCAGAGGAGAATTAGAGTAGAAAAGTACAAGGGTTGAAGGACTCACCGACAACCTCGTAGATATAAGGCTCTAATGCGGCTTGTATTTCTGGCGTATAAGCCGCGGCAACGACGTTGAGGTGCAAGTTGCCTGAAAGAAGATGTAATTGAGGATGGATCGACATGACGGCACTTACCATCGCCGACATGGCCATAGCCAATGACGTGTTTTACAGCATGGTCGCCGAGAAGACCTTTGGATCTGAGGTGTTCCCGGGTGTTGTCGACGACGTCTTGGAAGCTGGTGAGGGGTACGGAGATGTCGTACTTGTAGGGTTTTCCTTCCTTGGAGACAGCCTCTGTGACGCCCTCGCGGAGGGCCCAGAGAGAGGAAAACTGGGCGGGTGACTGGGACATGACGCCGTTGGTGATGAGAGGCTCGTCTGCGGTCATGAGACTCTCCAAAAGATCAGACAGTTTCTGAGAGGGAAGATGAGCAAAAGAGGCATGGAATGGAAAAGAGTGGGGACCTCTGCATCGTGCTCGCGACGGCCACCGCTGGTCTCGATGAGGACGAAACAGTGGGCGCCGTCGACCTCGTCGTCACTGAGGGCCCTGCCCTGGCCGTGCTTGACGGCCAAGTCGTACGCGGTGCGGTCGATGTATTCAAAGGCAGAGAGAATCTCGGAGAGCTGCCTCTTGACGATCTGGTAGAGGGGGAGGACGTTTTTGAAAGAGGGCAGGGCAAGGATGACGTTGTTGGATGCCTGGGGAGCCGGGGGAGTGAGGATGGAGACGGCGGTGATGACGCCGAGAGTGCCTTCTGCGCCGATAAAGAGCTGTTTTAGGTCGTAGCCTGGAGGGCGTGAGAGGCCGGGGGACGGGAAAAAGAGGAGGATCACCTGTGTTGTCCTTGCGCAGGGTGGAGAGCTGGTCGAGGATAGTGCCGTCGGGAAGGACGACCTCGAGGCCGAGGACAGTGCCGTGGAGAGAGCCGTAGCGCAAGAGACGGAGACCGCCGGCATTGGTGGCGACGTTTCCGCCAATGTGGCAGCTGGGGCGGGATTGAGTGAGATGGCAAGGAGGAGCGGGGAAACACGGACCTCCCTTTTGCGCCAAGGTCGATTGGCATGACGTGATTGTGAGGGGCGACATGGTCGGTGAGGGACTGGAGGATGCAGCCGGCATCGGCGACCAGGACGCCTGGGAGAATGAGAGCAAGACGAGAGGACGACAAAGAACTCACCAGAGACGGGGTCAAAGGAGCGGATCTTGTTCATGTTGGCGAGAGAGAGGATGAGCTCGTCGCGGACGGGGACGCTGCCGCCGACGAGGCCGGTGTTGCCGCCCTGGGGGACGATGCCGATGCGCCTGTCGTTGCACCACTTGAGGATCTGGCTGACCTGGAGCGTCGTCTTTGGCTTGAGGACGGTGGTGGCGTTGCCGCGGTACTTGCCCATCCAGTCATTGTTGTAGGGGGCGAGGTCGGCGGCGGGGGCGGTGAGGATGGCAGAGGGGGGCAGGATGGAGGCAAAGTGGGTGAGATCGCGCGGGGACGGGGCGCTGAGCGCGTGGAGGAGACGGCGGGCGAGCATGGGAGGGTGCGATGTGGCGTGGGAGAAAGCGAAAGTCGCGCGATGTGGCGTGGGAGAGGACGCAGGACGCAGCAGGGCGTGGGAGAACGCGAACGTCTCAATGGACGGCGACGGCGGGCGGCGGGCGACGAACCGATTGTCGGGCTTCCTGACGAGCCTGATGCGCCGGCCACCGCGGGCCGCGCCAGTCGTCGAGGCGCGGGCAGAGTCGCCGGCAGTGCGGCCCGCGACGCCGCCGCCAGCGCTGCCTGCGCCGACGCTGGACGAGCTCGGCCTGTCGCTCAGTGTGCTGTCCCCGCCGCACTTTTCGCCGCCCCCGACCAGCGGCGCGTTCCTCGGCCCGCACTTTCTGCTCCTCTGCCATCCCCAGGGCCTCGATGTCCTGCCTCTCCGCGCACCCCCTGCCCCGCACCCATACGCCCTCGTTCGCCGCGCCCCCTTCAAGAGCGTCGTCGTCATGGAGCAGCGCGGCGTCCTCGTGGCCGTCGCAGGCCGCCGCGACGGTGTCCGTGTCTACGCACTCGACGAAGTCAGAAAGGCCATTGCCTGGCGCATCGACTATGAGACCCGCCGCCAGCGACTTCGTGAGACGCCCTCGGCTGACAGCAAGACTCTTTGCACGCCGCCTCGCTCGCCCGCAGCAGACAGCAAGATCCCCCGCACACCCCTCCGCCCGCGCACGCCCACTCCTCGCAGGCCCAGAGCCCCGCCCAGCGACCTGCCGCCCCCCTATTCCAGCCCCCTCCAGCCCCCGCGACTCCACATCAAGTCCGAGTGGCCCGAGTCCAGTGACGACGAGGCAATCAACATCCTCACCGCAGAAGCCAGCGGCAGCCAGGCTCTCGACGAGCGCACCAGTGCCACCTCTCCCCACCCGCCCAACCTCGACCTGTCTCTCACCCGCACGGCCACCGTCGTTCCCGCAGAGCCGTCCCCTGTACCGACCCTCCTCACTCTCCGCCAGGCGCTATCCCAACCATCACCCTCTGCTGTAGCCGACGACGACGATGCAGACGACGACGACGGCCTCACCCTCGCCCAAGTCCTCAGCGAGTCCAGGCTGCCCGGTCTGCCCCCTGCAGGCACTCGACAGCCACAGCAGCCTATCCTCCTAAGCGACCACTCCGACGCCAGTCCCCCGCCCACCGTTGGTCCTCGTCGCCGCCGTTGGTCTGCACTTCTCGGAGCCCCTCCGACTCCAGTCACCGGTTCTCTATCGCGTTCACAGTCTTTCCGATCTTCTCACTCACACTCGTCAATCGTGACCCCCTCCAACGATGCCGCCCCACCTCCTGCACAAGTCGCACCGTCCATAGTCTCCTCCCAATCTTCTCGCTCTTCCCGCTTCATCCCTCGCATCTTGAGCAGTGCCTTTGTGTCGCGAAAATCCCAAGACCTCCCTCCGATGCCGTCATTGGACGGTATCGACAAGCCACCACCTTCTGCTCCCATGCCCCAAGCATCGCCTCCCAAGCTGGACTGTGTCAAACTGCCGGGCACAAAGGGTGCCTTGATGATTAAAGCTGTTGAAACGGCCAAGAAGAGGTGAGCAAACATCTCTTCATTCAGGGTGAAAACTGACCGCTCTCAGCTTCCTTGCTATTCTATGCGGCGAAAACGGCGAAAAAGTGGAACTATTTGCGGGAACTTATCGGACAGCACTCGGTCTCTCCCGCACGTTTATCCTCCCCGACTCTCCGCGGTCTTTGGAACTGCAGCTGCAGGGCGATGATCTGGTCGAAGTGTTTCTCGTGTTTTCGCAAAATGTCTTTGGACTTGAACCCGCCACTGTGCGGGTACGAGAGGTGAGGATAGGCCGCGCCGAGCGCCGGGCGGCGAGAAGGCGGGCGCGAGAGATTCGTGCTGGAGACGCCACTAATAATGACGCAGAGACGGCCACTGCCGAGGAAGACACAAATGTCAGCGTTAGCATTGGTGTAGTGGGATCGACAGTAGTCGCTACTAGCAATGGCACCGACACCCTCATTCCGACTGACCATCCCGGTGCTCAACAAGACGATACTACACTGACATCAACGATTGCTCAATCTGAAGAACTTGTTGCCGTAGCCACTGCACAAATGGGTCCTTACACGACCTTTCAACAGTTGAGCTTTGCACCCAACTTTCCCTTAGCCTCCATTGCAGATGAATATATTATCCCGCCAACGTATCCTTCCTTTTTAGAATACCGCGCAGAGCACGAACCCGAAGAAAGAAGTTCGATTGATCTAACAAAGGTTCAATTCACACCGCCCGGTCTCCCTGTACCTGTGCCGACGGCTCCATCTCGCTGGTACTACCGCGACCCGAGGAATGTCATTCACGGCAAGTTTATTACTGTCTTTCGATCACATGACGTTGACGCTTCGCGGCAGGTCCATGGAAGGCTTCTTTAATGCAGGCCTGGTTCAAAGACGGGCTCCTACCTCTTGATCTTCCAGTCCGGCGCGAAGAAGACAAGGATTTCATACTTCTAAAAGATCTCAGATTACAGAGCGTCGATCCAACCCACCCGTTCTGTTCGCCTTCCCCGGCGTCCACGATCGCCATCCGGCCGCTACTCAAGCCCATCTCGCTCTTGGCGCAGCCCCCCCACTTTGGGCCCCCCGCGCTGTTCTTCTCCTCGCGCGGCGGGCACAGCACGGCGATCGTGGATGCGCGCGGGAAGTCGGTGCTCAAGGGCCGATTCGTCTGGAGCTCGGACGAGCCAGACGACGACTCCAAGTCGGCCTTGGTGGGCCGGATGGGCGACATCAAGCGCCTCGAAGCGCTGGACGTCGACGACCGATCGGTCCTCGTCGCCATGCGGCAAGGCGGGCTCGAGGCCGTGGACCTCAGCGACGCTCTGCTCCGCCCCGCCGACGAGTCTCGGACGGTGTTGCCGCAGTTTGCGCCTCCGGTCTTCAACATCAATCGGCGCGCGCCGTTTGTGTGGAAGATTGGTATGCCTGTCTCGTCTTCTCCGACGACGGCGTCTGTGCTCTCCAAGGGCAAGGGAAGCTCCAGCCATCGTCTCTCGAATAAAAAGTCGAGCGATGGCACGAGGTCGCCGGCCGTCAAGTCCGAGTTTTCTATGGGTGACGTAGAATTAGACTCGCACGAGGAAGTACTGTTTCTTGGGCGCAAGGATGACGAGATTTATTTATGCGAACGGAACACTGGGTCGTTCCGGATATTGCGCCTGTGTCCCAGCATTGCATGATGTTTGTTTTTAGATTACTCCCAGCACTGTTGTATTTGAAGATATATACCATTATTGACACTGGATCTAACTCTACAATCAGTGTAAGCACCATGTTACAATTTGGCAACGACTTTGCGCAATTCAGATTTGAGAATCTTCCCAGTTGATGTTTTCTGGTTTTCCGACGTGATCAGTTTTGAGCACAAGGAAAAAAATACATTATCGATACACGCACGGGAAGGTCAGAGACAACCTCGACCCATTCAGGGCAGGCAAAGCCAGGCAGCTTCGTTTTAGCATGCCTTTTCAGTTCGTCGGCAAACTGTTCGTGCCGACCTGCCCATTTGGCAGCATGTTGGGGGTGAAGAACGACAAACGCCATAGGTCGTTCGCCCCATTTGACGTGGGTCCTGGCCACGACGGTCACCTCGAGGATATGAGGGTGGCTTGCGAGTTCTGGTACAAGCTGGTGAGCGAGGGCGTTTAGCTACTGCGGGTGGCGTACCCTGCTCGATCGCCAAGGAGGATGCATTCTCGCCACCGGAGATGATGATGTCTTTGCTTCTGTCCATGATCGAAACGCTGCCGTCTGGATACCAGACAGCGAGGTCTCCGGTCCTGAATGATCCTCCACGAAAAGCCTTTGCCGTCGCCTCCGGGTCATTGAAGTACTATCTCGAGAGAAAAACGCGTCATCAGTAACAATCACCGACGACAACGAAGATTGATTGTGGACTTGCTTCTTTCATCGTGAGGTTACCTTGCGTGATGATCTCACCGAGCGTTTTTCCATCCCGAGGCACGTCGACGAGTTCGTCCTCGCTGGCGTGCTCGCCTGGCTGATAAACCACGCGAACATCTTGGGCCGTAGCGTACGCGTGTCCCTGCCTCGCCATGTACTTTGAACGCTGTTCCAAAGAAAGCTTCGACCACGAGTCTTGCTCGTAGTTCCTCATAAAAGGACCATACGTCTAATGCACAGTTGTTTTGCGCGTGGGTCAAAGTGGATGGGTTGAGATGAACAATTGGGAAAATCACCTCCCTGGAAACGGTCATCGCTCGTCATTTTTTTTCAGATTGCAGTTGTTTAGGTGTGAGAGACTCACGTTAACCCATATACATGGACCGGTGTGATCCCTATTGTCTCCAGTCCAGCGATCAAATGGGGTGTTGGAGCAGCTCCAGCTACGCGCGTTTTATCCAAGCGTGGGCGAGAAGAAGAAAAGTAACTTACCGATGATGGCAGTAACGTGCTGCGGAGGTTTTCTAGCCGAGGGATCATTGATAATGCCGATCTCAATTGTGCTAGATTGATAATGCGTTTGTGGATACTCGTGAAATTGTACATACCTGGACAGTGGGAGCGCCACAATAGTGCGTCACGCCAGAGTGGAGTAGGTGCTTCCAAATGAGTGAGTAGTTTACTGTACGAAGTGTGATCTGAGCCGTGAAAGTACAGTCAGCGCGAACAGTTAAGAGTAGTCAGAAGAGCTGCGCTCGCCTGTGTTGCGTATGCAAAAACGCTGGCCCATGGGAACGTCCAACCTGCGGCGTGGAACATGGGCAAAATCCTGATGTGGGATGTGGGTGATTCTGGAAGGTTGATCGCCGTTTCCGCCGAGGGGCTTACCAGAGGTATACTGAATGCCGATTCATTCTACCAAACGTTGATCAATTGCGGGTTGTTTATTTTAAAGAATGAACTGCTTACTGCCCCTCATACGCGTTGGCTATCGCCGCCAGGTAGGAACCTGGAAGGGGTCAGATGATTTTCGTAGACAGGCAGGCAGTTACCTCTTAGCGTTGTGAGAACACCTTTTGGCTGTGCTTGTGTAAGATTAAACTAAGAAGGTGAAGAATGATGCATACGCGTCCGGTTGTCCCAGAACTACGGCCACGTAGTCAGACTGAAGTGGACATGGATAACTACCAGAAACGCACGTGTAACAAAGCGTACTGGGAGTATTCTCATCAGCACTAGCTTCTAAACCTAGCCATCCTCTTTCGGCACTGAATTTTCGCCCGCGACTCAAAAAGGTTTCATAAGGATCACCAGACCTCCCAGTGTCATTAGAGACGATAAATGGGATCCGGGTTCCTTGTATAAGATGAGTGTACTCGTAATCAACTAAAATGAGACAAGCGCCGCTATGTTGGAGGATATATTCCACTTCGTGCGGTTTGAGGCGTGTATTAATGGGCACCATGATTGCTCTTGCAGCAATGATTCCATGATGTGCATCTATCAAGAGTGAGCGTGTGTCACATATACTGAAACTTTGCTTCAACCTGCAATAAGGGGCCTAAGAGAGGCATCAATCAAATGATCTATTCAGGGGTCTAGGGGTCTAGGTGAAAGCAACATACGAGTTGGGTGCAATAACAGCCACACGGTCCCCAGGCTTGATTCCAGCCGCTAGAAGTGCATAAGCCAAGTTTTGCACA
Organism: Termitomyces sp. T108; assembly: GCA_017657275.1. Classification (NCBI taxonomy): domain Eukaryota; kingdom Fungi; phylum Basidiomycota; class Agaricomycetes; order Agaricales; family Lyophyllaceae; genus Termitomyces; species Termitomyces sp. T108. The sequence goes on from JAGGAU010008267.1 coordinate 100,150, forward strand.
CGTTGAGCCCTTTTGCTTCATATGAAACGCTGTTGAATCTTCCAATGGAGGCTGGACATACCAGACAGCAAACGTATAGGTCACTGGATGTTCAACATCCGGATGTGCAAGAGCAACTTTATCAGGGTAAATTTGCGCCGCTCGTAGCAAGAAATCCAAAGGATTCTGGTGGAATGTGAGCCAATTACGAATGAAGCGTCGAGCACTAATTGAATCAATACCAATGAGTGTAGATGAACAGGAAGATCACTAGGTCGGCGTAGTCTGATGAGTGCGTTTGGAGGGGGAATACTGGCCGGAGTCGGCGTGAATGCGGGGAACATGATGGCAAGAATTGCAGGGATTACGGACGGATGTATATTGGGCTCGAGCCCACACTTCGGTTACTAAGACCCGGATCACTACCGGAAATGGCCAGCGGGGCAACCTCGAGGTATGGACGGACATGGTAAGAATGCTTTGCGCGCAGCTGTCAGCATGAGAGGAGCTCGATAACATTATTAGGACCCGCTGCGGAAAACCAGTTTAAGTCGTAGATAGATTGTCAGATGGGATCAAGTCCGTTACACTTAATTGACTCGTGCCATCCATCTTCATTTCCCACAATACTCTCGTTCGATGGATGGTCCGACTATTCTTAAAGATTTGACTGATTTCCACCTAGATATTCTTGGTCAACTACAAGGTCTCAGAATATATACCCAGTTATGTTGGTGTTTCTCGGTTTCCGATGAATCTTTGCGACCCGCGATTATTGATACACTGACAAATGGCCTCAAGCGATTGTCAGCCAGTTTTCCGTGGATAGCTGGCCAAGTCATTGACGATAATTCGGACCAGCGGAATACAGGGACCTTGAAAATCAAGCCTTTCGAGAACATCCCTCGTTTGATTGTGAAAGATCTTACAAATGACTCTCTAGTTCCGACAATGGATGTTATCAGGCGAGCTAATTTCCCCGTGACAATGCTGGATGAAAATCTCTTTGCACCTCGCAAGACTATCCCAAGTCCCGATGAATCTGCAACAGAGCAAGTCTTTGCTGTGCAAATCAACTTCATTTCTGGCGGCATGTTACTTACTTTCGTCGGCCACCACAGTGTAATGGACATGACCGGCCAAGGAGAGATGATTAGGCTTTTATCAAAAGCCTGCCACAATGAATCATTTACCAGTGAAGAACTTTCGATCGGAAACCGTTGCCGTCAAAATCTCATCCGTCCTCTTGACAACTTCGACAGAGAGGACCCCAAACTTTTCCATCAGCTTGTGAGATCAAATCATCCCGATTCTGATGCAGTACCACTTCTGCTTCCCGAATCCACCTGGGCGTGTTTTACTTTCTCTTCCCCCTCACTACTCGCTCTCAAATCACGCGCCACTGAAACCATCAGCCACCTCTCGGATTATATCTCCACAGACGACGCCCTCAGCGCCTTTGTTTGGCAATCTGTCATGCGCGTCCGCCTTCCACGTCTGGCATCAAACGTTGAAACCACACTTGCTCGAGCTGTCGATGTCCGGCGTCATCTGAATATCCCACATGCCTATCCGGGCCTAATGCAAAATATGACATATCACACATATACGCTTCAGCAACTCGTGGAAGAATCGCTAGGAGTTGTCGCATCACAACTTCGTTTGGCTGTCGATGGTAAAACATCAGATCTTGAGTACCGTACTCGTGCCCTCGCCACATTCCTAAGAAATGTATCAGACAAGAGCATTGTATCTCTCACCGCGACGATTGATACATCAAAAGACATCATGATTAGCTCATGGTCCAAGGTTCAGGGTTACGAACTTGATTTCAACTTCGGATTGGGCAAACCTGAGGCTGTGCGGAGACCCCGACTAATTCCTTTTGAGGGTTTAGTATATTTCATGCCTAGAACCCAGGATGGTGAGATCGCGGTCGCGATGTGTTTGAGGAATGAGGACATGGAGCGTTTGAGGGTTGACGGTGAATTCGGGAAGTATGGGCATTATATCGGGTAACCCATTGGGCGATAAATAGTTTGCAGGCGGGTGATGATTTTTTGGAAGTATATGGTGATGTGCAGCGGCTTGACCGTAGATACTAAGGGGTCAATCATCCTGAAGGTTCCAAAACCTTGCTGTACCTTCTTCCTTTCCTTTCCAAAATATCTTCACTGAGCAGGAAAACCAATTTGAAGACTCTCAAAACGTTGGCAGTAATCATGACCAGTCCGAGACAAGAACAAACAATTGGCACCGCCTTACAACCTATCGAGTTTCCTCTTGTCATCTTTCACTCCATTTCAGCATGTCAGATTCTGCCTCTGGTTCCGTCGACAGGTCTGTACAAGTGAAGCTAGTATTATTAGGTAAGGGAATAATCTCGATATCTGGCTTGGTTACCTGCATATATTCCTCTGATTCTCCCGGTTGCTTACACTGTTCGTTTTGAAAGGCGAAGCAGCTGTCGGCAAATCTTCAATCGTCCTTAGATTTGTGGGTTTATGCATCGTTATCTGGCTATTCTCTTGATACTCATTTACTAGGTTTCAAATGAATTTCAAGCCAACAAGGAACCTACTATCGGCGCAGCCTTTCTCACGCAGAAATGCCGACTAGAGGACCGGGTTCTACGCTACGAGATATGGGACACGGCTGGGCAGGAACGGTTTCACTCACTTGCGGTCCGTCCATCTGAAATTCCCATTTCTGCCCATTTGATTCCACTTTCCTCAATAAATAGCCTATGTACTATCGCAATGCTCAAGCTGCAGTCGTCGTATACGATATCACCAAGTCTTCCAGTCTAGAAAAGGCAAAATCATGGGTAAAAGAACTTCAACGACAGGCAAATCCTAATATTGTCATTGCACTTGCTGGCAATAAACTCGATCTTGTCCAACCTTCAGCATCAACATCCGGCACATCTTCGTCTGAATCCGAAGACGAGGCGGATGATGCGACTGCCACCCCGGGTGAAACACCAGGCTCATCGACAGAGCCTGAGAGCCTACGTCAGGTGCTGAGAGAGGAAGCTCAGGCATATGCGACAGAGGCCGGTTTGCTCTTCTTTGAGACTAGCGCTAAGACAGGAGAAGGAGTTGTGGATATTTTTACAGAGATTGGTAATTGCTTCACTTATTATTAGTGGATCAGTCACTGACTCTGTACAATCATTTAGCAAAGAAAATCCCCATAGAGCACATTTTGGCTGCTACACGAGGCACCGGTCGGCTAGGTTCAGCAGGTCGTGCTGACGGTGTGCAACAGGAGGGGGTAAATCTTCAGGAGAACCAGGCAAAGACGAAGGATGCTTGCAACTGTTAAAGACAATGGTTACCATTTCTCGCATTTGTATATTGAATTATGATCTCCAATGGCTTTCTCCCCTTGGTCTGCTTTTATGTCTCTTGTTTCAAAGGTCGCATCATACACTCAACACCTATGTCACGGAATTAGGATACTTATAACTTAGGATTACATTCAATCCATATAGGGAGGGGGACGTGTGACATTTTCTTGTTCGTTGGAGTTTCTGGCTGGTACAAGATAGGGTGGTGGAGCAAATCCATGAATCTGGGCGGGCTCCCTCTCAGGTAGTGACACAGGTGCACGATGCTCATCTGGGGTGAACATAGGAAGCTGACTGGACACTGCATGTGGTGGTGGTGTCTGTCCAGGTATGTCGGGAGATCGAAAATCAGAATCTATGGTCGGAGGGGGGTCCGAAGGATCATCCATGGCTGGTGGAGGTGGCGGTCTCTCTCCAGCAACGGACTCTTCATGCCGACCCAGAGCCAGGCCCAGTGCCTCTATCGCCATCTGTGGCTCCTGGCCCATATCAGCAAGATCTGTAAGATCTGTGTCTCGCGTTGCCATCTCTAATGTCGGAGGAGGGGTCATTGGAAGTTGTATTGGTTCTGTGTGCCCGTCGAACTGGTCAGAGGGTAAGAATCCAAACTCCAATCCTTCACCAATGATTTCGGGTGACGAATGTGGACGATCCAACACTTGGTCGGTGGGAATGATGATCTCTTGTTCAGATTCAAGGAACGTTGGGAGTCTCGAAGAGCTTGATCTTCTGGTGTCATCGAAGCTAAACGGTGGAGGAGCATCTCGTTCCTCAAAGGGAGGTGGCTCATTGTTTGGCAAGATACTTGGTCCAGCCTCTCCTTCCGAGTAATTAGGAATAGAAAGATCTCCGTCGTCGTCATGTCTGACAGTCTTGAGCGGTGGTCGATCATGTTTTTTTGAATAAGCAGCATCGAATTCAGGCGACACTTGGGGAAGAGGGGCAGGCGGGGCGAGAATCGTAACCGGAATGGAGAGCGTCGAGATACGTTCTCTCCGGCTTGTAATATCAACAAAAGAAATGTAGACAAAGAGGCAGAAGGTGATGGAATGAAAAATTGAGAGTTGAGTTACGGAAGGGCATTCTTCATCGCTACCATACTGCCCACAATAAGCTGTATTCGACAAGTCATCAGGAGAACTCGAGGGTGAACCGGTGGACAAGGGATGATTTAACAAAAATCGCAATTTGACAGGACGCGAAGAGTGAAACCTACACGAAGCTCCCGACCGTGCGACGGTCATCCTATGAAAGGTGGCTGGCGCAAGAAACAGGGGGGCTTTAGAAGGCAGCGTCTGAGAAAGCCTGTCCCCTGGCATCATCGAAGGCCCATCAATTTGCGATTCAAAACTTTCTTGTGATCCAGACTCGTCCATTGACTCGTCTGCATCACCTTTCTTTACTTTCACTATTCGAGTAAGTTCCACTCGGATGTTTCTCAATCTCAGCGCTCGGTCTACCACCAACTCTTTCATAGGAGGAGGCACTGTGACATAGACTGGAATGGTTTCTCCGGCCACAAAAGTTACCCGCGGAACTTGAACCTCGACACGAGTTGGATCCTCCAAGATATATGTTTCAGGATGAACAGGTACAACATGTGAATGTGAGATGTAGCGCCGTGTGTGCACAGTGAGTGTCTTGGAATAAGGTGGAAGAAGTGGGTCCGAAGGATGGAGTGTGGCTGTTAAAAAATATGATAACGAAGAATTCGACGTTCGGATAGACTGAGGCGCGTCTGTTTGGAGAGGAATCGCGAAAGGAAAGGATGTCGGAAAGGGAGTAGCTGTACCAAGAACGCGGACATATAACACGTTTTCCGATGTGGCAAGTTCTATTTCACGATCCTCAACCCGCTCAATTGTCCGAAGAGAGATGGTCCTGGCCATGAGCAGGTTATTCAACAGTTGTCCTTGGATATACGGGTCAACTCACACTTTAGCCCACCGATCTGGTCCGGTAGTCTTAACCTGAAGTTCGCCTTCAATTGCTGCACGTTCACCTTCAGCACCTAAGAAGCCCTTCTGAAAATTCACGGAATCCCCAGTAGGAACGATGAGAATTTGAGGACCACCAGCGACGCTTGGATCTGCCCGGTCAATAGGACCTTCGTCTGGGTCCGTTTGAGAGTAAGTTGGAGGCGGAAGTGAGTCGATCATGCTAAGTTGATAAGATATTTCGGCCGACTGCTGTGGACTGTACGCTCAAGGTTACTGAGCTTGAAATTACACGTGCCCTTTCGCGATCAGCGCACAAACGTTTGTTAGAGCCCGCTGATATGATTACTTATTACAATCTTTGAATGTCATATACGTCTATATCTAATCACCCCTGCAGTATGGGCTTCTTGATGGCGCCCCGCGGGAGGAGGGGGGGTGGTTATCTGGCCATGTCAAACGTACTGTCATGTGTCGTGGAGTGAAATCTCTAGCCATTTAGCCACTTGAATTTTATATAGAACAAGTATAGAGTCTTCTTCATATACAGCACTACCCACTCCTAGTTTTTTAAAAGAGCTGGAAAGAGACTGGATGGAGTCATTGGCAACAGAATGTTTTTGATGAGAGGTTGGGAAGTCGAGAAGGTTGATTGGAGGTTTGACCGAAGAGGTTGGGAGGCTGTGAAGTCCAAACTTTCTTTACCGTCATGTTTTCATGCACATTACCTGTATCGTTTTTGTCTTCCTCAAGTAAAATGATCATGTCAAGAAAGAAATGACATTCCCAACTTTACAAACGCTATCAAAAAGCTCGACGCTATCAATTGTGGATCTACCCCATTATCTTTCTGCACACTGACCTGAAAACCCACAAAACACTGAAGGGAAGGTTTAAATGGTACCATGTTTAATCGGGCGGATGGACAGGCGGGCAGACGTCAGTGACTAGCATTCAACGCTCCCATGACTACGAGGTAACATATAGCCCCCTAAGGGTACCAAACAGAAATACATATTCCTGCCAGGGGAATCAAAAATAGCTTCTGGAATGTAGACAAAACCGTTAGCACTCTAACATTAAAGACTTTAGCAGACAGAAACAGAAAGCAATGAGAAAAGGGGAGAAGGAGACTTGCTCAGATGTAGGACTAGAGTCCAACCAATGAGTAAACTCTTTGTACATTGCACGCAGTCATATCCTGAACGACTACACAGTTGTTAAGAGCTTCCTGATGGGTGTGCGGACACATGCCAATTGACATCAAAGAACAGACACTTTGTTTTTGCCTGGGGGCTTTGGAACAGTGAAGTGTGAAATAGTTCGGTAACAGATCCGTCTCAAGTCCCTGCACGAAGACATGCCCAGCTGCTAGACAAGCCGACACGAACGCAGACAGGCGATGTATGGATCAAAATCTTGGAAAATGAGGCAGATCACGATAGACGATAACCCAAAACCATAAGGAGTGGCGAGTTAGTCACTCCCGCCTCTTAGCTCTGGAGTGTAGCTTGCCGGCAGTTAAATTCTATTTATTCATTCATTCCATCTCGAGTCCCTAAGCAGGTCAATTTGCAGGTCCCGCAGCCACGACGATGTTGCATACCGCAAGTCAACTGAATCTCCTTACGTAATTGGTGGAAGAGAAGTATGTATTGTCCTACCACTGAAAGATCCAGTCACCTATAAGCTCGCCCTATCTGACTTTAACTGGTTTCTCAAATTTTCAGGGGTTGATCCAGGATCAATTCGCCTATACAGTAGCTCCCTTCAACAACCGGCGAAGGTCGGAGAATACAACCTAAAGCCAAAGGCCTTGTTGACGGGTTTCAATGATGGCCTCCTGATGCCCCCCAATTTTGATGCGGTCTCATGGCCCCTGGTGACCTTCTGTATCACCTGTTTCTATTGCATCAAAGTTGTACACATGAATCGTACTTAAACCCTACCACACCATTCAACGGTTTTGCAATCCCGTCCTTTCGGAATTCACTCCATCTCCTTACATCTTTGCGCCTCCCTGACCCTTCTTATTTAACGCAATTCCACCGGCTGGTTTCTGGTGTGAACAATGTCTTCTCGCAAAGCCCCCAAGCCTCTTCCCAAGTTCGAGATTGGTGAAGAACGTTCATAACGACAAAGTCTACCTAGATACTGATATATCACTTAGGCGAAGATTATCAGCTCCTTCATGCCATTGGTGAAGGCGCCTACGGCACTGTTGCTGCTGCCCTTCACAAGCCCACAGGGAGACAAGTTGCAATTAAGAAGATTCTTCCCTTCGATCATACGCTGTTCTGCCTCAGGACTCTTCGTGAACTGAAGCTCCTGAAGTTTTTTTCGGAGACATGTGTCAACGAGAATGTGAGCACCCGCTGTGTCTTCCCAGACCGGTAATATTCATAACGGTCATAAGATCATCTCTATCTTGGACATCATCAAGCCTCCAACTTTAGAATCATTCAAGGAAATTTACTGTACGTTGCTTGATTTTGAGACACTATTGTTTTTAAAAGGGCATATTAGTTATCCAAGAGTTGATGCAAACGGACTTGCACCGCGTAATCCGTACCCAGCATCTAACTGATGATCATTGCCAAGTTCGTATTCCGTTCGTATACTGGCAGTAACAGATATCAACGCCATCCTAGTATTTCGTATATCAGACTCTACGTGCTCTAAAGTCCATCCACAGTGCCGACATTGTTCATCGCGATCTCAAGCCTGCAAATCTTCTGTTGAACGCTAACTGCGACCTGAAGGTATGCGACTTCGGGTTAGCTCGAAGTGTGAAGACCAGTGTTACTGGCGGCAAGGAAGTTGGCTTGATGACCGAATACGTGGCGACGCGTTGGTACCGCGCCCCCGAAATCATGTTATCGTTCAAGATGTATACGAAGGCCATTGATATTTGGGCAGTGGGCTGTATTCTTGCTGAACTGCTGACCGGACGTCCCCTATTCCCTGGTCGCGATTATAGTCACCAGCTCGACCTCATCCTTGATGTTATTGGAACTCCAAGCCTTGATGAATTCTATGCCATTACCTCCAGGCGGTCCCGGGACTACATTCGTGCTCTTCCCATTCGAAAGAAACGTCCCTTCCCTTCGCTGTTCCCGCACGCGTCCAAGGATGCAATTGACTTTCTCTCAAAGACCTTGGTATGCGCTGTCTGGTCCTTAAAAAAAATCAACCTCTCATCATTCATATACCTGTAGACGTTTGATCCCAAGAAACGGCTCACTGTTGATGAAGCACTTGAACATCCATACCTATCCGCCTATGTAAGCTATTCACACTTTGTCATGGATGCCTATCTGAACATGGGTCTACTAGCATGATCCTGAAGACGAGCCTGTGGTTACCCCGCTTAGCCCATCTTACTTCGAATTTGATTGTAAGTCATATTGTTTATGTGCAGGGTTTCACTCACGAATCATGCGCAGTGCATAAAGACGATTTGACGAAGGACCAATTAAAAGAGCTTCTCTTTGAAGAAGTTCTTTCATTTATTCCGTCTATCTGATTTCTATAATCTTCAATCACCGCACTTGGATATGCATCGGCTTTCTCAATTAGGTTTGAATTGCGTTAAACTACACTACATTTTGCTTGAAATCTTCCGTCGTTGAATCAAGCAGGAGTAAGAATCAGTCATGTTACAATTGTCAGTCTGAAACATTGCAGAGTCGTGTCTGTGATAATATATATATATTTAAAACCTTCCTCCAGCCCAAAATCCACCTTTCGCGTTTCCAACGCCCTCCAAACCAAAATCGCCAAATCGTGTATCGCCGTCCAACTCTGTGCCGTACATTGTGCGTTTCATATGCGATGATTGTACAACTCCAACTTCAGTGCTTGAGCTTGGATCCACAGGTCGCGTATCTGATTCGCAAACTCCACCGTTGTTGGATGACTGCCGATCCAATGTAGCAGGATCAATAAAGCTACTAATCAATCCACTGGTATTGCGAAGCCCCGTTGTTCTCGACGGTCGTCCGGGTTGTGGAAATCCAAATGCTTGGAAAGCATTCGAACGGCCCGATTGTTGCTGATTGAGAAGACCAGTAGTACTAGTTCCAGCCGGCGAAGGGGACTGAGGAGGTTCAGGATAAGGAAAACTAGGCATGAACATGTCATGCGCAGGTGTCGACGATATAAGATGTTGAAAAGAGAAAGCAGAAGGCTGATTTTCTGCTGCGTTGGCAGTGCTTGTCGTCCGGTTTCCTCGCGGAATCATTGGTGCTTCTGACGCGAGAGGAGAAGGAGCAAAAAAGTCAGGCAGACTTTCAATCGGCGGCGGTGGGTCCACGAGTTCCATGGGCGATACCTCTACGTCACTAAACACTCTGAAACCAGATTCACGGAACGTTTCATTGGTCCTCTCTTCTGTAAGACCGTCGCCGGTATCACCCTCCTGTGAAACATAGGCATCCATCGATTCAGTGTCGTTTTCTTGAGAGATTTTTAGCCGTTTCCTGGATGGTTTCGTATGCACGGTCCTGTCAATGGTTCGACTAATCTCTTGATTGTTGTCGATGAAGCTAGTCGTTGAATCACGGTCCCGCTTACCGAGCATGCTTGGAGCATATCCCGGATGTAGGCCTACATTATTGGATTCTGCTGCAGCCAGAAAATCAGAGGTCTGGGGAGATACTGTTCCTACGGGTAGCCGAGACACGCCAAAACCACTGCAGTATTGAAATCAGAAGATGATTTGGATGTGACGGATTTTGCTACCTTGGGTCCGCACCAGACTCGCGTGCGGGACTCTGCAGCTTAGGTGTCGAAGGTGTTGCAACCGAATGCACCAGAAGGGTTCCTTTGCACTGGTCGGAATCGAACCGCAAATCAGGAAGTTCACCTGCTCCTTCCCGAAGGTCTCGAATCATTGCACTTAATAACGCGACCTTTTCCTTTAGACTCCCCAACTCATCCATACGAGCTCTTAACTCCCCGACCTCTGCCTTTAGAGCCTGCATTAGTTCTAACTCGGATTTCATTGATTTAATTTGTTCATGCAGTGGTCGAAGCTGAAGGATCATCAGTCAACTTGCGAATAAACAACGCTCACAAAGGATGACTCACAGCATCAGCAACGTGTTTATCAACAGTAGCCAGAGAGTCAATTGAAGCTCCAGGAGATGATTGTTTTCTTGAGGTTCGAGAAGAGCGTCCGTTTTGCGAGGCAACTTCATCAGAAAGACCTATCGTGGATATAAAGAACGAAACGAACAAAATCTGAACTACGAACCTTGTCCGACAGTGTGACTGGTTTCCTCGACTTCTGCGAAATCAATGACACTTTATGTTTAAGTTGTTGTTTAAGCCACACCTTCAGTAATTGTTGTTTCAGATGACTTGAGAGCCCTGCTCGCCTTCCCTCGTTTGCCTTTTGTAAGACTCAATGATTTGGTCACAGCTCGTGGGCCTGTACCGCCTGCGACTACCGGACGTCCAACACCTAATCTTGCTTGTTCCTTTCTCTTCCTTGTGCGAGTCGCTAATGGTGGAGAGGGTTCTTGACGGGAAGTAGACGCAAGAACGGGGGTCTGATCACATAAATTGTGATTCGCACTCGTTTTATCTTCTTCCCCTTGATCTATGCCATGTATAACGATAGAACTGATGCGACTTGATTGCCTTGTCGAGACAGATAGACGAGTAGGCAAACTTGTAGCGGGAGGCTTCCTACAATATGGATGTAAGCGTATGACTGGGCATAGGAAGAAAATACGAACGCTGTGTCAATGAGCAAGTCGATTAGAGCCTCTGACTTTAGATTCGCTTTCACGCCGTAGTCCTAAACAAACATAAGGGGATCATCGTAACCTAAAGAGATAATAGCAATAGCACACTTTGCAGAGTCTCTGGAGATCTACGCGCTTCATTGTCTCGAGAGATTTTCTAGACGGCAGAGGTGCCATGGTTGGAAACAACGTTGAAGTGGTTCGAAGTTGAGATGTAACAAGAATAAACAACGCGATACCACGTGATGGACGGAGACCATGAGCATTAAGCTACTTTAGCTGTTGGCACCCAATAGTGTTTCCTTGGAAAGTGAAAAAGAAACATGTTATGCCATTTCCAATGTGCTGATCTCTGATGGAAAGAGTCTTTAAACAAAGGAAATTGCCTTTTTCCACAACGAGAAGCAGGACAAGGAACATGGCAGTTTCTTTGACTTTGCCCACTAGAAACAGGTCCAGCAGTGAAATTTAGAGATCGGAACTAATCGTCAAGTAACTCTTTCAATACCACACTGTAGCTGCAAGCTTGGATCGTACCATGATTGCAACGTGATATTCCTGTGTGTAGACTAACGACGAACTCGGCGGGTGTACATTGCATTCAGAATACTTTTCCCCACGTTCAACATTCTTCACTCATTTTCCTTCAACATTTCAGTCAACATCAAGAATGACATCTTGGTCTCTCGCACAGGTCGCAGAACACAACTCGGCGAAGTGAGCTGTCTTGTTTTCTCTAAACATCTTCATCAACTAGCTGGATAGCTCTTGCTGGGTCATCATTAGGAATTATGTGTACGACGTTACCGAATTCCTTAGCGTCTGTTTTCTTTTTTGAATACCAAATGACAAAGTAATTCTCAACTCAACCCTCTTAGGAACATCCAGGTGGAGCCAACATCATCTTGAAATATGCCGGAAAGGACGCGACAGAGGTATATGAACCCATCCACCCATCTGACGCATTGGAGAAAAATCTGCCTGCTTCGAAACATCTGGGACCCCTGAACGACATCGCTGCACATACTATCTCCAAAGCACAGGAGAACAAGCCAAAGACGAAGGATGAGCAAAGAGTCGAGACTGCTCTTAAGCAGAGACCGCCGCTTCATCACATTCTTAGCCTGGCCGATATGGAGGTAATTCGTTATATACATGTAGTCTCAAATACTCATACATCTTAGGCGGTCGCTAGAAAGGTGTTATCTTATAAGGCATTGGCATACTATTCATCTTCGTCGGACGACCAGCTGAGTGAGCCCAATTATATCTGTGCCAAAAAATACTTACGACATGAACTAGCGCACCAGGAGAACGCGCACGCATTTACCAGGTTCTTTTTCCATCCGCGTGTTATGAGGGCAGTTTCGCAATGCGACCCTTCAACTACTATCCTTGGATACAGGAGTTCAATACCAGTCTTCATCTCTGGAGCTGCCCTTGCGAAGCTCGGACATCCACAAGGTGCGTCCGACCTCTTGTGTCTGGTTCAATAGTCAAATCCCATGACAGGCGAGATCAATCTTACTAGAGGCGCCGCCCAAACCAACATAATTCAGATGGTTTCCTCTAATGCATCATTGTCATATGAAGAGATTATGGCCGCGGCTGAACCTTCTCAACCTATTTTTTTTCAACTTTACAAAAATATCAATGATTCCATCGCAGAGAAGCGTGTGAAAAACGTGGAGAGATTAGGGTACAAAGCAATATGGCTCACTGTGGATGCACTTGTTCCTGGTAATAGGGAGAAAGACATTCGTTCCCCCTGGCTTCTTGAAGAAGCGGAATCAGGAAAGCCCGAGTACTACTCAGAGCTTACGGATGGAGATATTCAGAGCAATGATGCTGGCTTTGGCACGGCAGGAGCGCTGATTGCAAATGACGACAGGGACATGACTTGGGAAAAGGCGAGGGAGGAGTTCTTGATTTTCTCTCGAAATCAATTTCTAATGTCGTGAAAGCAGACGATACCTTGGTTGCGAAAGGTCACAACGCTTCCAATTGTAATTAAAGGTTCAGTCTGGATGCTTTATTTAAACCTTTGACTAACAATTGCCAGGTATACAAACGGTTGAGGTAACAAGACACTGGTTTTGGAAAGTATTCCGGTAGTTGTTCAATCTACTATTATAGGATGCGGTCCTTGCTGCAGAAGCTGGAGTAGAGGGTATCTTGATTTCTAATCATGGTGGCAAGTATACGTCTATGAAATCTGAAAACAACTTTTTGAGTATTTATGTAGGACGTCAATTGGAGTAGTGCGTCCGTAATTGCACTTTCATATCTGCTCATTGACCTCGTTTGCATATTCCAGCGCGTTTCCACCCGTGGAAATTCTCTACAGACTTCGTCAACAACGACCCGATGTGTTCGACAAACTGGAAGGTAGCTATTAGATAGTCTATTACCGGTGTACACTAATAAACAATCTGCCAGTCTACATTGATGGTGCGCTTGTTCCTTTGTAATATCTTGCAATCAACATTTTCACACTATCAAGGCGGCATCGAGCGGGGAACAGGTAATTGCTGAGATTCTTCATGCTGGACTTGATTTTCATTGTGACGTTAGATGTGGTAAAGGCTCTTTGCTTGGGAGCTAGAGCAGTTGGCCTGGGTCGACCCTTCCTCTACGCGCAAAGTGTAATTGCTTTTTCTTAGTTCTACTTGTTGCTCTGATGTTTCCTGTAGGCCTACGGCATTGCCGGAGTAGTAAAAATAGTTCACATATTGGAACGCGAAATCATAACTGCAATGAGACTTTTAGGTGCATGCTCTGTCAAGGACCTCAAACCCGAGCTGGTATATACATCTGTCTTTATATGGCATAATTGTCATTCTTACGCGTCACATTACCAGGTGGAACGTATTGATTGGCAACCGCTTTCACGTGCTAGACTTTGATCGGTAGGGATAATCTTAACATTGGCTATGAAAAAACAATCACATACTGAGTTGCTCAAGTGTTGAGATTAATTTTCTGAGATAAGCTAATGAAGCTGAGCGAATTACACCACTCCCAGGGATCCATTCTTTGCGCTCCACAAAAGCCCATTTCCACCTCTTGAGCGATCAATACCCTGGCAAAAGATTTTTCCCACACTCACCAAATAGTGAATCAACTCCTTGTCCGTTGGCATCACTGCCTTCCATTCGTCTGATGTTGCAGGGTAATGGACTGTACAGAAGATACGATAGGAGTCGAGCGCATACTGTCCAGTGCCCGGTAAGTGAGAAATAGGAGTTGGAGGATATCTTTCCCGTTTGCTAGACGAGTTATGAGAGGGCATATCGGACGATGGAACTCTGGGAGTTGAATCCCTAAGATCAAAAAGATAGGGAGGATCCCGCAGGTAGGTTTCAGATAACTTGATAAGACGAGAAGAACGGATATTGTGGGTACCAAGGTGCTTTAAAATGGCCATGAGCTCGGCACGGTTGGCTTATATTATACTTATGAGCGATATTCTTTTCTTTATTATGACCCATACCATGAGATAGTGCCCAGGGGGTAGGCCATTTTGCGATGATAATTTGAAACACAGGTATTGCAAGCCTTCCGGAAGTTTTGTTAAGCAGTGTGACTGCAATTAATAATTTCCATGGATCGTGTGCCACAGACTCTAGAAGCAGAATCTGTCACCTGCACGCTTATTTCGGGTCGAACTTACCTTGAATTAAAACGGGCTTTAGGCAAGCCAGGCGGCGGTAAAAGGCTAGGAAATTTCGGAGATAGAAGCGGAACAAGGGATCTTTCAGCAGGTGCGTATCTGCAGCAAGAGCCTCTGAGTCAGAGTCGGAAAGGCGTTCTTCGTCGCTCGACAGAGGTGATTGCTGCCGTGGAAACAAGTCGAGTTCTGGGGATGAGAAGTAAGGCGAAGTCACAGGAACTAATTCTAATTTTGGTCGTTTGGGTGTTTGGAATCCGGCTATAGCTACATGGTGCATGGAGAAACTTCAGAATATTCACTTGAGTAATATGGCGCCTATGTAATCTCTAAGAAGCCCGTTACGTACTTTGTGTCACAGTCACATGACCGCGTTTGAACCATTCCTTGTGTCGAAACTTGCTCGGGTTCACTGCTATCGCTTTCTCTACTTACTTGCTTGTTGTCCATCATCATCGAATGGGATTCTGTCGAAGATGTGGTGATATTGTCTTAGGTTCCCGCTGTAAATGTGGCGGGGCTGCCGTTGGTTTGTTATCGAGTCAGTTTCATTCAGCCTGTGTTCCCTCATACCGCCAATTATAGCCCCTGCTGTTCCGTGGAGCCAGAAAGACTCCGCGGATGGTGCACATGACAAATGGTCCAATACCTATGTCCAGCGAACTAGATCTCTTTCTCCTACGCGGCCTCTTACTGCCCAATTGACTGGCTGCGCAGTTAGGACTCCGCCAGCTTCACCTACCAAACGGTTCCCTCGCCCAATATCTTACGCTGGTTCCCCTGTCAAATTTGACAATCGCGTATACGCCCATATTGCGTCCTCGACGTCTCATGCAAGTATTGCCCCATCATCCTCGAAAAACTTGCTTCATGTTCCCGCCCCCGAGGTGGACATACTTCCGTCATTAAGCGACACTACTTTATCCAAAGTCTACGGCTCCGTTCTTCAACCAAAAGAGTCGCTGACCACTCATTCATGTGCCGTGTGCTTGACGCCATTTCCTCCAGATGCCACCATTTACCCCGACCCAGCTTTCATCACCTCTTCTCGTTTCCTTTGTCGCATTTGTTTCGAGACTAATGGAGGCACGAAAGGAATGTGTCCAACGTGCTCTCGACCAGTGCTTACTCTCAAATCTGAAGGGCAATTCGTACATGCCGGAAATCAATTCTGGCACAAGAAGTGCTTCAACTGCGCTGGATGTTACAAATATATCGGAGATACTCCGATGCTTGATTTGCTCGGACGACCTTCTTGTGTCGACTGTTTCGAGAGTTGTCTCATTCGTGAACCCGTTACTTCTAAACAGTGTACCCCACCCAGTCCCAGCAACTTGTCTCTGTCGAAGAATTCCAGAAACATTAGCGGTATGAGCTCTGTCTCATCTGGTGGTCGAAGGACCAGGGAAGTCAGTCCAGTAATGGAAGAACTTGAGCAACGGCTTGGAGTTTCTGGAAGGCATGTTGGAAGTTTCGTAGAAGACCTCAGCCAAAAGCTCGCTGTTCTACCGAAGCCTAGTCCCTCTCTCGATTACAGTTCTGTAGCACGAGAATCTGCGAGTACACATGAAGATCCCGGCTCATACGCTGCAATTCGATTAGGAAACAAACCAACGGGGAGTCCTGCACGAACTGTCGCAGCTATAGACATGAAGCAAAAATCCGTCGAATCCTCTTTGCCCAGCCTCAGAGAAACACCATCTGCTGCAGTACAGAGTACCCTACTTTCGCGGTTGTCACATCCCTCCACTTGCGAGCACTCTATCAATGATGACTCTGAGTTTAATTTTCGAGAGACTTTCCCTTTGCCTCCTCAGACGCCAGATCTTATGTCTGATGTTTCTGACACTACAACCCAATCCTCTCTTGATCCAGATTCTCCTCCAAAATTACACGACGAAGATCTCTTTAGTACTCGCGGGACGTACATGACTGGACGTAACTCGAGTTCTGCACGGAGGGACTTGCCAGATACACCTGAAGACATCACTGTCCGCCAAGTTTCGACTTGTACCCCCAATTCAACACGCAGTCGAGTGACTCCACCTGGGACGGATTTGTCCTTTGTATCGCCCTTGACATCGAGACAAGTAAATGCTCCTCTTCAGGACCTTTTAGATCGATCGTCTCCAAATCTGTCCGCTGACAGTTGTGCTGGGTGTGGAGGTGGCTTATTCACCATCCAGGGCGGGGGAAAGTTTTTTACTGTACCAGAAGACGGGGAACTATCAATGAACTACCATATGGAATGTTTCAAATGCGCAGTTTGCGATGGCACCTTCAAGGAAGTAAGTGGTGGACAGGCTGCTTTTGTTAGAGCAAACGGCGGTGCTTGCCATGTAGAGGTCAATTTTCCTTTGTCCTATGTGAGAATTGTGCTTCTGTCCTGACCATGCCCTTTCGATAGTGTGTCACATCTACAAAAATGACGATATACAAAGTGCCAGCTACGGTGTATTCGATGTCCACTTCTAAATCGACTCCATTGCCTTTGACGAAGTCGACAATGAGGCCGAAGTCCTTTGCCGTTCAATCTATTTCGAGTCGTCTGGAACGGTCGCCTCTGACCGCACCTCAATCGAAATACTTCCCTCGATTCGGTAGCAATACTCATTGTCCAGGTTGTAGCAAACCGGTCTTTGCCATGGAACAGGGCGTGGTTCCTGGACCTCAAACAACGCGATGGCATGCTTCTTGTCTTGTCTGTGGCGGGAAGAAGGAGACGCCTAAAGGGATGGTGATCAGGCGGGGCAGAGAAGAGAAGAAGACGGAGCCCGGATGTGGGAAGAGATTGGATAGTGGTGCCAAAACAGGTGTTGATGGCAGTGTTTGGTGCAGAGAGTGTTCGGTGAGTATCTTAGTTATGCTTTGTCTCGCGAAATCTTATCTTGACCGTACTCCATTTGACAGTTACTCCTTGGCATGGGAGGGTCCACTCACGTTTCGCCCATACGTTCACCCTTTCCACAAACCCCGAAGCTTACTCCTCAGCTCACAAGTACGACTACTATCGCTCGTCAATTCACAGGCCTTGGAGGCGGAAGTGATCCTGGTCTGTTGAGGCAACTGACCGGTGGTGGCTTGAGCCCGACCAGATTAAGCCCGACCAAACAGACCAGTATCAGAAGGCCAAAAAGTGTAATCGGGATACGCACAACAAAGAGTATCGATGAGGGGCGAGGCGTTTCCCTTGCCAAACAATTGACAGGCACAGGCTGAGTCATGTAATTCATACTTTTCCTAGAAATTTCTTGCTTGTTCATTTTCATTGTCAGTAGTAATAGTAAATTAAAAAGTCGAGTAATAATGATGGTGGACAATTGTCAATGCATCTTTAGCGACGTTCCGCATTTCTCATATCTCGTATTTGATGACGTTACCTTTCCTTTGCAGCACATTGACTCGAGTCTAATGAAGAGCATTCAGGTGAATGGAGCTACATGCGATGCGCCGCGTCGCCTCATCATCACGTCGGAGGTGGGAGTTACATTGCTTCCCGTTAGTCAATTATTTCCTTGGGCCTCTCTTGACACCGATAACCTTTTAGAAGGATGCTGAACCCATCCGTTCACGCTGCGGTGATGTATATTCTCACCTTTCTTACTTCAATCCCTAGCCTCCAGTTAGTTTACATCGTGATCTGCTGCTCTCAGATTGGAGAGTGGCTGCACCAGCTCTCGTTGGAGCTAAACCATATATTTCTGAACATCGTCTATAAGTGAACGGTTTTGCTGCTGTTGGACTCAGTCTGTGACTCATCGTACTATGCACAGCAGCTCTTGGAT
Organism: Termitomyces sp. T108; assembly: GCA_017657275.1. Lineage (NCBI taxonomy): Eukaryota > Fungi > Basidiomycota > Agaricomycetes > Agaricales > Lyophyllaceae > Termitomyces > Termitomyces sp. T108. The sequence continues at coordinate 118,626 of JAGGAU010008267.1, forward strand.
GTCCGGCACACTGCAAACGTGATGACAGGCTACACATTCAGCAACTGTTCAAATTTGGATCCTGGCGAGATGTGCCGAGTACAAGTGCTACTGAAAGACCCGAGTAATGGCACAGAATGTCAATGAAACGACATTCTGTGCTGTTGCTATTATTTCTGCCCGAGGGGATTAGTATGATTGAAGAACTTATCAAACCTCGGAAACTCCAAGGTGCAATTGGCAACGAGAGATAAGCGAGCCATTCATGTGCGAAATTTGTTTGTGGCGCCGCCTCTATTGACCAAGTAGTGTAAGTACAAATAACAATGAGCTAGACATTATGTCATTTCCCGACTATTACCAACTCTTGGGCATTCCCTGCACTGCAACGCAGGATGAGATTCGTCAGGCCTACAGGAGGGAATCTCTCAAGACTCACCCAGACAGGCTCCCAAAAGCCGATCCTTCCCAAAGACAACGCGCAACTGAGTCCTTCCAGGTATTTTCATTCTCCTATTCCTCTTCTATCATTCATTCCTTCATTGAACATATAGGCCCTAGCAGACGCTTACTACGTCCTGTCAGACCCAGTCCGACGTCGAGAATACGACACCATCTACGCCTCCAGACCATTCAGTGATAGAACGAGTGACCCTAACACAACCCCTGGCTTTTTCTCCAGTTTCTTAGGGATGTTCACTCCTGGTTCTCAGCAGACTCGACAGCCCGATGCTGAACATGTCTTTGCTGATGTCTTTGAAGAGGTATGTCGCGTCATAAGTATCTGTTGGCAAACTCTAATGATTAATGACCTCCATCTCAGCTTCTGCGGCCAGAGGTGCAACATCATGTACCCTGGTGGAGCTACCTGGGTGCTGTGTGTGGTGGGGGCTTGGGCTTCATTGTCGCCAATGTTCCTGGTTTCATGGTCGGAGCTTATGCCGGAAGTCGACTAGGAGCCGTAAGAGATGCCAAAGGTAAGAGTGTCGCAGCTGTATTCAAAGATCTAGATGTCAGCCAGAAATCAGAGGTAACGTCCCCTGCTGCAAGCTTTGCATTTCTACGTCCTTATCAACTCGAACCACAGATTCTGCGTGCCTTGGCGATCAAGGTGTTGGGTTCTGCGTTTCAGTGACTAATTTAGCAAGCTCCCTTAATCTCAATCTTTAAGTAGTACGCATTTCTGTTCAAGTAGCGTTTCCTCTTCTCAGCTCTTTTGTATCTCAAGAATGATATGACCATAACGATCATTGACACTGGACTTCACTTCGAACGAATTGTCGTACATTTGCAGTACAGGCTTTGGTCGTCCATACTGTGCAACCTAACCTAAAGAACGTCTTTCAAATGTGGCATATACAAATCATATCCAGTCCACAAAAATGTATAAGTGTATAGAGTGTTTCTGTATAAGATAATGACGAGAAATGGTGCATGCATGCGGAGGAATTAGAGTGGTTCTTCTGAAATGAAATACTGCGTTTTGATCGAGTATCCGTTTGTCTATCCTAGTGCCACATCTCTCCAACTTGGCAATCGTCCAAATACGGCCATGCCTGAACAGAAAGAACGGCTTCGTAATCCTCAATCCCCCCTGCACCATTAGCCATCGCTAAACTCAGCGCTGCAATTGCCTTTTCCGTCCGAGATGTAGATGTCGTTTGGCTGCACAACGGTGAAACAGACGGTATGGTTAAGGGAGTTTCAAGGGACTCATGTGGCGATTCTTGATAGCGTGACAACGTATGACATGACGAGGATACCATGTGTAGGGGTGCTGAATGGGTGATAGATAAGTCTGTGCTGGAGGAACATTGTCGCTGTTCGTCATTGAAAGGATGTTCTAACGGGCTTGATTCATGTGCTATGAATGACGATGAGAATGGCCGGGTAGTTGAAACTGGACATTGAAATTCCCTTCTATCCATGCTTTTTATGTCAAGACACATAGACAATTTTTGGACACCAGGACTCCCTGGTAATGAAATGCGAGGTAGCTCTCCTGCAAAAATTTGGACATCGTCGTCTTCCTCCTCTTGATCATTGTCTGAACTGGAGTTGATATGCTTGGGCTTTCGAGATGAGGCGACGATGGTTGACCGTTTCCAGCCTCTTTTGCGAGCCTCTGTGGCTTTATGATAGGCATCCGTCCTCGATCTAGAATACTCATAGTCTCGCATGCGTCGGACAAAGCCTTCACCACTTTCGGTAACACTCCGACGCAGCTCCCAAAAAGCATTGGAGCGAAGGTGTGAAAGGTCGCGCTCGTCGTCGATGTCTATATCCATTGAACGAGTATCTACAAAGCGATCCGAGCGACACCGTAGTTTGGTATCACAATCTCTCCGTGAGATTAGCTCGAAGTCGGAAGCCTTCGTAGCAAAAAAGGATCTGAACGGTACTGTGGTCTTGTATCTGTCACCAAAAACAAAAGGAGGTATCTGCTGGATGATAAGTCAGCCCAGACCTCTGCATGATACTGTGTAGCGCTAACGGGAGTATTTTGGCGTCTTCGCTTACCTCTCCCTCCAACATCTACCCCCCACTTTTGAAAGGAAGACGCGTCTTTCGCCAAACTATGTGGAGAGGCTCTTTTGGTTGCAACTCGCCAGGACTTTTCGCGAGCACGAACATTCAGAGAGAAGGGAGATGCAGACTGAGAGCGCCGACGGTGATTTTGGTGTCTGAGAGTCGACATAGGCGAGTTGTAGTAATGGATTGTAAGTTCTCCCTCCGAACGCGCGAAAAGAAAGTCGATCACCTTATGTAAGGAAGATGATATAAAATACGCGTGGGCGATTACCCACTGCTGGCACCGTAACGTATTTCTGCCAGAAAAAGTGACAAAGAAATGTGTCATATCATTTTCAGTGTACATATTTCTGTTGGAAAAAGGGTTGAGACAATGAAAAATGCCTTTTTTTCAGGGAAAAAGTTGCCAAAGAAATGGCATGACACATTTCTTTGTCACTTTTTCTGGCAGAAATAGGTTATGGTGCCAGCAGTGACCCTTATTCCTGCTATCTTGATAGTAGTTAGGTTAAGTTAGGTTTGTAATGCCCAGGAAGGTCCATGCATGAACAACTGGGGTCCGTACTACATACATATGGTCACTTACTAAGTATGCTATGGACATCCCCCCCCTCCTTTAAGTGCTGTGAGAACCTCTCCTATTCCTGCCTCCATCTGTATTCTGTCATATATACAGCTATCAATCATTTTGGTGACAGGTGATGCAAAAGCGTTCAATGAGCGGTGTTCCCTAACAAGAAGAATTCAAGGTGATATAAAAGGATCATTGCACACTGCTCAGGAAGCCTCAATATCTGCAAATTTCGCAGAAACATGAAAATTTTCTGAATAAAAGAATGGTCTTAATAGAAGTTGTAACCAGATTCAATCAAGACTCAGAATATATACTTGTTGGAGGGGAGTTGCGGTACGTGGCATGTGAGCAGTGTGTCGCAACACACAAGAATAGACAGATTAGGAAAAACTATACAGTTGGGGGATATGGATTGGATTTGGAACACAACATACCTCAGTCGCTTTGGATACCAACTGAGGTATGTAATCTACCCAACTTAGAGATAGACACAAGTACTGAATCACCTCATTAGTCTCTGTATTTAACAGGTACATAGGACTAATTCAGTCGCTTTAGATACCAACTGAGTCTCTGTATTTAACAGGTTATTGGCCCTGTGCCACTCAGTGAAAGCGACACCGAAAAAAAAAAAAAATTTTTTTCTGTCCTACCTGACCTGACCCATGAAATGTCTCAGAACCCTTCCCTATTCCTCCTCCCAGCGGACGAGAAGTTTGATGGGTCGAACTGGGCAAGCTTTAAGACCACGATTACTGAGGCCGCACGAGGACACGGCTTGCTCGGTTACCTGACCGGCACGATTACCGCCCCTAGCCCAGATGTACACAACTCCAAACCCACCCCCGCAACCACATGGTGGGGTGCCACAAACCCTACACCTGATGAGTGGCTTCAACGTGACGTTTTTGCGTGGAGCATGGTGACACTCAACGTCGTCAACCCAGTGGGTGTGGGTGTTAAGTTAGATGGAACTGCAGCAGACGCATGGTTATTGTTAGTGACCCTGAACGACGCTAAGTCGGACCTGGCCCTGATCCACGCCAAGGAGGCGCTTGCCTCAGTGAAGTACACGGATGGGTCAAGCATTGAGGCCCACTTTAAGGCGATGCAAACAGCGTGGTCGAGGGCTAATGACCAGGGCGCTGGCATTAACAACAGGCATTTCCACGCATATGTTATCAAGTCAATGCCGAGTTCTTGGGCAGCTGTTACTGGCTTGTTGATCAATGAGCAAACGTCCGCCGAGGTGATTATGCGACTAACAACGCACGTGCTGCTATTGTATGGCGCTTTGGCTGTGGCCCCCACAAAAACGGCACAGGCATTGGTGGCGCAGACCAACCATAATGCCAGGGACAGGGGCATGTGTTCAAACCCTGTGTGTGGCCACGTTGGGCACACTATTGACAAGTGTTTCAAAAAGGGCGGCGGGCTAGAGGGCCAGTACCCTGACTGGTGGAAGAAAGGTCAAACAGGGAACTTGACCAGCACAACAACGCCACAAGTCCCAAGTTCAACTCCAGCCAGCACCGCCCCGCAAGCTAACTCCATGGTGACGTTGGCTAACAATGACAATACGCCCGCCCCTCGGTGCCTTGCTTTCTCGGCTGTGACAGGGGGCGGCGTACCTGATCGCATCACCTATGCTGACTCTGCGGCGAGTCGGCATTTCTTCACGGACCGCACTGACTTCATCTCGTATGGCCCGCTTGATGATACGTGCAGGACTGGTCTTGCGGCGAAGGGGTCTTTTGACATTTTGGGCTGCGGAAAAGTCAGGAAGTGGATCAGTTTTGCTGGGGAGACGATTGAAGTCACGTTTGACAACGCACCCCACGCCCCAGACTTAGACCACAACCTGGTTTCCATTGGATCCTTAGTTCACAAGGGTGTCTGCCTTGGTATCGACAGTGACGGCACAACGCTTCATGCGCCCGATGGCTGACCCTTCATGAAATGCCTGATGTCAGGCACGATGTTTGTTGTTGAGTTTGTCCCGCCCCCTCCAGCAGCGCTCGCAGCACAATCCCTGAGCAAGCCCACTGGACTTGAGACTTGGCACCGCTGGCTGGGTCATGTCAGCAAGTCCACGGTTCACGAGATGGTCCGTCTAAATGTTGTTGATGGGCTCAAGATGACCACAACCTCCACTGCCGGCAGGTGTGAAGACTGCATCATGGGGAAGCAGTCTCACTGCCCATTTGATGCCATTGTGACACCTGAGTCCCTCCTGTACGAGAGAGTTGCGTTCAATATTTGGGGTCCCGCTTGGGTCTTGACGACAGGGGGCAAGACGCTGATGCTGGTGGCTACTGACCAGGTGGGTGCTGACTGCAAAATCTGGTTCCTTGCCAGTAAGACTAAGGAAAACATGCTTGCCTGCCTGGAAACAATGGACGCAAGGGTTGAGACGCAATACGGGTTACGGATCAAGTGCGTACAAATGGATGGGGGGAGGGAGTTCAACAATGACTTGTGGGACGCCCACTGCCGGAAACGCGGGATCCAGCATGAGACCATGCCACCACATTCGTCCACCGCAAATGGCGTTGTCAAACGCAGGAACAGGATGATCTTGGACCTTGCGCGCAGCATGTTGCATGAATCTTGCCTCCCTGCATACTATTGGGGGGAAGCGGCCTCAACAGCGGTCCACATGTTGGACATGATCCCAAGTTCCAGACACCCTGGGAAGACCCCTTGTGAGATCCGGACAGGGAAAAAGCCCGATGTTTCGTACCTCTGACCTTTTGGATGCACAGTGTACATGAAGATCCCGCGTGAGGATGGGGGCAGCAAGTTGGATGCATGATTGATACGATGCATACTCGTCGGGTATTTTGGAGTCGGTGACTATAAACTCCTTGAGCGCTCCACCAGGAGAATGTTCCGTTCTCGGGATGTAATCTTTGAAGAAGGCACTGCGCACCACACGCTACCTGAGGACAGGGACAATGACCCTGTTGACCTGTACGAGGTCTTGGGCGATGATGTACCGGATGCAATAGCACCGGCTGTTGAACCAACTCAGGACCCAGTAGCCCCTGCCCCTGACCCACTGATTGCAACCGTGGCCGAGCCCCGCCGCTCGGCTCACCTAGCAGCCAGACCTGTACACAACAAATCCCCACCACCCGCTGGGGACCTGATCAACCTCATTGACGACGCCCCTGAAAGCAAGGAGGAGACGTACGCTAGCATGCCCGGTGCCTTGTCCACGTGCACAGCTGACCCTGACAAGACCTGGATCCCGAAATCTTACTCTGAAGCCATGCGCCGCCCTGACCTTTGGCACGCCCCAATGGACCAAGAGATGGCAAGAATGCGCGAACGCAAGGTGTGGAGACTAGTGATGAGGCTGGACGGTGCTAGGACTATGAAGAACCATTGGGTGTTTGCCATCAAATATGACACTGATGGCAAGGTTGCGAGTTGCAAAGCGAGGCTCATGGCAAAGGGTTTTTCTCAGATCCCAGGCATTGACTACTTTGCAACGTACACCTCAGTTGTCAAATACGAGTCTCTGCGCATAAACCTTGCGGTTGGCACCGTCCTGAACTACGAGATCTGGCAGGTCGACTACATGAGCGCGTATCTCAACGCACCTATGCAAGTACCCATTCTGATGGAACAACTGGAGGGTTATGAGGTGAAGGCGGGGGATGTCTATAGGGTTGATGTCAATGAGGGTGAGTGTAAGGGCGACCTCCGGAGGTTGCAGCTAAGTCACACAACTGGCAGAGGGGAATCCAAAGTGTATTAGAGTGGTACCATACAACAGGAAATGTAGCTAATCACCTGGCAGAGGGGAATCCAAAGAGAACAAGTCTAAGGACTCCTCTGCCAGAGTGCGGCGCATCAGGCGCAGGCGCA
>JAGGAU010008268.1:0-74342 GCA_017657275.1 Termitomyces sp. T108
CATTACGCGTGGAAGCATTGACCGACCTCCTTCCGATGCCGCACCCTCACCAAAATAGCATGCAGCTATAGACCTCGCCCTGCGATATGGATCCCGCCGAAGCGCGTAACCTACACCCGCGGCTTGGGGAATTTGGGTAGCGAGAGGCGAAGAAATGGTATGGAAATGGTGTTTTGGAGATCCAAAGTGCTGAACGATGACATATGAATGCAATCCACCAAGGCATAGCCTGTTGACTTACAACGGGCATTTGACGGCCCTTGGTTGAAGTGTCCTCTTCATTACCAAAACACTGGGCCATGACGTCATCGATACCGAAGCCACGCCATAAAAGAACTCCCATCTCTCGATATTGACCTTTACTAGGTCAGTCATGCAAACAGCGTCAATAATCGGCTCAACTAACCTAACACTCTACGAGGCACGCGTCAGGCACTTCATCGAGAAGAACAGTACGTCTATGCTTACTCGTCGTCCGATTCAAGAGCAGCCGCTGAACCAATGACTGTTGCTTCTTCTCCATACTAACATGTGACAATGTCAAACGAGGTCCATTGAATACTACTCGGTCCTTACGGAAGTCATCTATATAGATATTTAGCCACTGTTGTCACAAAAGACTGAAATGACGCTGACATACATAGAAAGATATCTTGCCTTGACGTTGGACATTGTAAAGAATGTTATCCAAAGTAGGAAGGAGGTGCATATTTTCGTACATCCTACGCGCAAGCTTTTCATCAACCTAGAAGTCCGTTCATAAGCGTCTTCTATATGTAAAAGGATTAGGGCCGACCTCAGGGAGCTCAGCACCATCTATGAGTTTCCCGGAACCATCCAACACACGAAATGCAGGTATTAACCCATCGCTCTGAACAGAGTTGAAAAATTCCAGATTCGACGTTATTGGGAGTGATGAGTTGGAAATGCTTTTCGCCACGCTGGCCAATCCTCTTGCGGTCCACTGGCGCGAAATTCGTCGAGAAACTGAAGAGAGCCGGATCATGGTACAGAGGAGACTGCGTCACGTGCGTGTACTTGTCGATCATTGCAATTGATGCATGCCCGGTCGGACATTTAACTGACCCTGTTGAATTCAATGCGGTCTCTCTAAAAGTAGTTGGTAAGGTCGATGACCTTACGAGGACATTACTCAACCCATGCCCAATTCGGTTGTTGAAGAAGTATCTAAAACGGCAGAATGTAAGGTTACAAAATGTTAAAGCAGGCTCGGCTTGATTTCAGAGTCTGGCGCCTGTATCCAAGACCGTATCGCAAACTGCTCCTTCTGTACCTTTATCTGTGGCTAGTCCACAACCACAGCTGCAGGCTCTGCCTCTAGAGCTATCACCAACCAGCTGTTCAATGTGGTACAATGCAATCGGTATCCTTTACATTCGTTGGGAAACCTCATATTATTCCAATGTGGTTAATCCTGGTGCCGTTCAGTTCCACACCAGTCTTCACACTTACCACTGCAATTCTTCTTCGGAACTGAACAAAGATACTGTAACTTTTTCCCCGTTTGTGGCTGGTACAACATTCATATACCAACCATAACAGCGTCGCAGACGTATCTGATATTGTACAGGTTCTTTCACCATCAAGTGGAGATGTTTTATGTCTTGTGGAATCTGGTGCTAAAGCAGGAAGCGATTACGTCCTGGACATCAAGACTTTTTTATAATGCGAGAATCTTACAGGTTTTACCGTACTGTTATCTTTCAAGCTCTGGTTGTCCGATTTTTCGATCCTGAAGGCCCTGTCGACTGTGAATTTAACAAGAGACGACTCCTCCACACTCGATATTTATTCGTGATCCACTAGAGATAAAATCTGGCTAACCTTCAATGCTCAGTCTCATCTCGTTGGCATCCATCGTCGATCCATTTGTAAATGATCCCCTCTTACCACCCCCCGTCAGATTTCTGTTAGGACCGTAGACCACATACCTCTTCCGACTTCTGTTTTACAGTGTCTGCATCGTGCAAGAGAAGATTCCGACAGTTAGTGACGTCCTAGAGGACGGGAGGATAGCCTATCATTATGGGTAACGGAGAATACAAGGTATGAATGTGAATTGTACTTTGTGATCTTCTCGTCCTTGTCGGAATTTCGTAAATTGCAAGTGTAACATGCCATTTCTTCAAATCTTCGAACAAAACTCTGCTTGCTGTACAATCATCGATATCGTAGTTTTCCTTCTTTCTGTGCTCATTCATTTCTGAAAATTGAACATCCTCGTTTCAATTGTCGGACTTTTGTATGCAATTCGAATTACAGGTTGATTCCGAGATCTACAATGCATTATTATTTATGTTCGTTGAGTAAGATGTCTAAATGCGAATGTGAATAAGTATACGGAGACGGTGAATACACGAGTCGGGTAAGTTATGTAAAAAAGCAGAAAAAAAAATGAACATGCTATAGGGAGACAAGCAACCCCTCGAAAATCCGAGCTACCTGAACCGCATCACATCTGTATCCTTCTTCAATGGCTTCCGTTTCCCTCGCTTTTTTGCCTTGCTTGAGACTGGAGTTGGAGTTGTTTCGACGATGTTGATCTCATCATCTGACGATTCAAGGAATTCGATGGATGGGCCTCCCTCGGCGACTTCCCTTCGCTTTGCTTCCTCCTTTTCAGCCCGATCCTTCTTCCACTCGGCGGAGAGTTTCTCAATCTCTGCCTTGAATCGCTCACGCATATCGACTGTCTGTTTATATTTCCAATCATCCTTTCGAGTCCGACTCTCGACCGGCCCCCTCCCTCGTGTCTAAAAACATTTTATTATCAATGACATAAGAAATGCAGACTGACGCACTCGGATGATCTGGGCGTATTTGACTGGATCGCTCATGAAAGTCTCCGCGAAATGAAGCAGATATAGTCCACAATCGTAGAAGTTTGGTTGGACAGGCACCTTACTCACAAAGAGATTAATCTCCTTCAATTTCATCATGAAATTACAATTTACCTGAGCTTTGAGGCCCACGGCATCACCAGTATCTAGCCTCTTCAGTTTATCCTGTGCTTCCTGCTTCAGGTATCTGGAAAGACGTTCAATGGCGGGCAGACGCTCGGTGCCAAGAGAATCGAAAGTGAAAATATAGGTCCTGCGGACAAAGATCAACGACACGAAGGGGCCGTGAAGGATGAGAACATGTACTTATTTTCATTCTCAGGCGTTGGTATCAAAGAGCCATTTTCTTGCTCATCGTCCTTTACTCCTGCAGAGCGATTGATCAGGGGCACAGGCTGAAAATCTCTGCGAGTAATAGCTTGATTAGGTATAGCCTTTTGCTTCCCCATTGCCTTCGTAGACATTCCGTAGAAGTTGGCGGGCGCAATTGACGTCGAATCCTGCTCAACGTCGTCAGTATGGAAAGTGATCACCCCATTGGTTCGCATTACTGGAGAGACATCTTGCATATCCACATCGTTGATAACGTGGTCATTGGGAGTAGCCATGGTATGATCTAATACCATCGGTGATAAATCCCTATCGAGTTCCATATCAGGAGCCCTTTCTGTCGGCGTCATACCAAGACCAGATATAACTGCCACATCAGTCATTCGATTATCTGAAGCATTCTCCTCTCTCTTTGAAACTGCCCCAGACGATGCTTCAGAATCCAGAGTTTCAGCTTCAAAAGAACAGGACGATTCGCAAGTGAGTAACCCTTCAGATACACTTCTCTCTTCTTCTGCTTCTTTCATTTGTATGATTTCAAAGTCGTCCGCAGAAGTTGATGACCCGGTGGACATCACCGTTGATGGAGGCTTGGACTCGCCTGATTGCCAGCCAGAGGTAAAAAGTGACTTATCAGTAGGAGAAGGTGATGAACTCGGTCTAGATGCGAACACCGATTTGAGAACACCTTCATTTGTGGGACTCTTCTCCTTGATCACGCTCGTGGGGGTGAGAATATGTTCGGGATTGTATATGATTGCTAGATACCAATGTTGCCTGAGGCGATTGTAAAAAAAATGACGATGGGAGTGGATTTCATAACTTACTCTGAGTCATCGTTTATAGGCACTATGATATATTTCTTGCTGAAGATGTTGAACTTTGCTGTCCATTTGCGCACACTCTCGTACCCTTCGTCCGGACTACACCAGAAAGAGGTTAGAGACGAATCAATTGGCAACTCAGGACTTGCTTTTTGTTGTCCAAAAGATGATAGAAGAAAGAGCTGAAGACATGCACCTGGCTCGCCAGCTCCGGATTGCTTTCGTGAAGTCTGCTCAGCCACAACCTGAAATGTAGGAAAATGAGGGCAACGTCGACCTCAATAAAGAAAAGCTCCACTTGAGACCGAATTCAATGAGAGTATCATTGAGGAACTCTCCGGGTCTGAGCCTTCTATAATCACTATTTTTTATGTAGACGGCACCCGGTACTCCTTGAGGATAGCAAAGGATCCTTCCAGCAAATTGATCGGATGTAAGGTGTGAATGAACTTAAAAGATACTTACACTTCTTCTGGATCAACAGACGGGAATCGTCGCCTTCGTGTTGAGCGGCGTAACCCTGCTCTACCAAGTTCTGTGGTCCTGTTCAACTTGTGAGTTTTGGAATAGCATGGAGTAAAGATATATCACATTGTCCGAGAAGCTAGGCGTGATGATGATACTGAGATATTTATTTGACTGGGAGTATTTTGCAATAGTTCAGCAACTGGTGGAAGTTTGAGGTCATGGTTATCTTCGAGAGGCACAGAACATTCAAGTGAATCTTTGTCCGTTTCTGTTGCTTCAGACTTCCTGCGGAGATACTCAGCGGCCATTTCGGCCCCCACAGACGCTCTTTCCCAGATGCTCAGCCCAGCATTCCTTCTGCCGAAGAGAGATTATTACCAATAAATGTTGGATGCTTATTTCACGAGACGCACCGAAGAACCATGGAACTCTGTTTGTGCTCTTTGAGCCAATTGATAAATGAGGTGTAGGTTTTCTCGACATCTTCTCGTTTTTGAATCCAGATAACGCACTCTCCAAGCATATGTGAGTCGCCTTGACATCTTATTAAATGTAGTGTAGTTATTGAGGTAGAATACGCAACATACCCATTTTGAACCAATGATGATTCCTTTGATCAGTTGTCGATCTAGGCGGCAACTTTGATTTCAACTTGAAGGTGAAGGGTTCACCTTCACAGTACTGTAAAGCAGTCATTCAGAGAAGGGATTTTAATGAGACAAAATTGCTTACCTCGACAGAGGAAAGCTCTTCGGTTAGTTTAAACCAGATGATTTTTCGGCCCCCCTCCCAGACCGTCAATGTGCACTGATCCCATGAGACAAAACAATTCTTCGGATTTTCTCTTAGTCGTACACCACAAATCCATTTCTCTATCCAAAGTCTTTTGGAGTGTTTCGGATCCACATAGGGAGTGGGAGCCATGGTCTCATCCACAGGAAAAACCGTTACCTTTGGTCTGATCGGATTCTATGAAGTATATCGTCAGAACCTACGGCTATGTAATGATATATTATGCACCTTGGTCTTCATAGAATCTTTAATACCACGGCCCTTGTTCTCCATCATTCTGAGGTCCAGGTGCTTAGGCTTTTCAGGCTTCTGGTTGTTTTCAAATTGTCGTATCATCCCCTTCACACGGCCCTCTGGCGGCGGCGAAAAATCCGAAATGGGATCAGATGACGAACCAACCTGTAATTCCAATTCCCTTGTCGCGTCTCCATCCTTGACTTGACGTGATCCGGAAGCCTGACAGGATGAAGCAATATATTCACGTTTGTCGACGTCCACCTCGTAGGGCCGGAACCGCGGGGGCGATGTCTTGCGTTTGGACAGGTAACTTCCAGATGCTGGTAAGTCGGGAGGAGTTACCTCGATATCTCGATCCTGATTCTTGTAAGCCGACGGGATGTCTTTGCGGTCAAGCTCCATCAGGGGTGGAGGAGTTGTTACATCGCGATCAGGTTGCTTTTTACTTCGAGCCTTCAAGAAAATCTCAGCCTCAGGGAGTTCAAAGGCCGACCATCACCATTTACGAACCGAGCGCACATTTTGGTCGTCATCCGTGTCGTGCAACACGATGTAATCGGGCTCACGCGGTGCAGACTTACGTTTGGGGGAGGATGCCTGGTTCGTTGGTGTACCTATGCATAACATGAGAGTCGAGCGTAAGAAAATCGAGCTCAAAATGATGTATTTACTTGCCTCGACCCAGCACGTACCCCTCTTGATTGAATTTTCGCTTCTTCGAGGGTGGCAAACCAGACCTCGTCAGAGTTTGTCTCGCTGTCATATTGGCGGTAGGCTGTTGATTTCTGCCCAGGTCTGACCTGGTCACACCATGTCCTGCCCTCTCCCTCCTCTAAGATCTCACATGAGCGATAACACTCTGACGAAAGCTAATCTTAATCATACAGCCGAAGGATTGGCCGGAATATTTATGACCGTCGGTTCCTTGCGCCAACTAGACAGAAGACATGAACATATGTTAGGTTTATCACCATATTTTGGCTTCATCCGCAGAAAAGCACATACAATTTGCCACTGCTGGACGCGTCTTTCAAACTGGAAGACACGCCATGTGCAGCACTCAGCAAAAATCTGTCATCCTCACCGAACATGACGATCTCGAGAAGAGTCAGAGTCAGGTATTACACAAGGCATGCACAAGGATATGAAGCCGCTCAAAAGGGTAATCAAGGGCACCACTCGGTGGACCACTGACCCGACCAAACACCATAAAATAACTAGTCCGCGCTCCGAGGCCAAAGTCTCCCGTCAATAACTTTTTCAGATGTTTGCGAAGGATTTCCAACGTCAGCGTTACTGGGACATAGTACATAACTGATACCTATATGAAGGTGAAGGTAGAAGTGATGACTTGGCCAAAAGCGCCACAAAATAATCCTGTTGGGAAACTTGAGGGTTGTCAGAGGGATATACATACAAGAATTCCGTAACAAATCCACGTTATAAGATTAATGAACATGATAAGAAATGCAAGCAGAAATGAAGTGATGTGAAAACATGCTCTAGGAGGAATGATTGGTTGGAGTATGGTGGCGGTATACAACTGGTAGTCGAGCATAAAGGTCCGCGGGTCGTAAGGCTCAACTGGATATCGAAAGATGATACAAGCTAGTGTCGATGTGAGGGTAATATTATTGGTATTAACTGTAGCCATGCATGGTGTCGTTCAGTCATTCGAACATTCATAACAAGGAGGCATGTTAGCATCCATTGTAAAGGCGGTTGCGAGGGAAAGTATTGCCAGCTTGCGCCCAAGTTGTAAGGTTGGGATTGCTATATGCTTGAATGTGCCTTGATAATCGACGTTTCAGTATGGAGGAACATGAAACAAATGGTGATACACACTTCTCAATGTAAGCGGACGTGGGATGGTCTGGAGGATCGCAAGTTATACCGTTCTTTGTTCCTTGCCGTTGGTATACCCGGACGTAGTCGATGTACATCTTTGAAGGAAATTGTAGATGTTTCCAATCTTGTTTTTGAAACCCAGGAGATATGCCCAGATTCAGGACCAAATACTAGTGTGAATATTAGGCCCTGACCAAGCTGAAGAGAATCAAGAAGATACAAACCATCGGTTCCTCCGGTATAAGCCTATTACTGACTTGTGATACAGGATCAGCTCCAATGGTATCCGAGGTGATGGTCCACGTTTCAACACCACCACTATACCATGTAATGTAACCGTTCTGACGCTGTTTCTTATCAAAAAACCACTCGTAGCCGTACGCAGCATATCCTGCGTCGTTGTAGTTTGCACTATCGACATAAGAGACCGCAGATACAGCTTGTTGGAACACACCGCCTTTATAGGAATTGAAGCTTGTGATGTCGGAGTTATATATTGTGGTAGCAGGCGACGCATTATTGAATTGATACTGGTAGTTGTAGGGCGCGCATTGGAAGCTTTGGGACACCTCCCCCCGGAAAACGCTCACATCGACTTGGGCTTCGAGGATATCAATTTCAGGAACACCGCGTCCATCCGACACCGAGGGTCCAGGATGGTCAGAGCCTGGGCACGTGCAAGCAGACAGCCGTTGACCAGGAAGGAAACTAAGCGGCCCACCGCCAGGAGATCCTGTCGCAGCCGCTGCAGGAGTTCCATCGGTTGCGGTTTGATTCGGGAATGTACCAAGATCGCATGTATCATAACTATAAGGCCACATCCCTTCTGTCGTGGCACCATAGCCAGCTCTTCCCTGTAATTATGTATTACTTTGAGACTTTGAACATTATGAAATCAACTGACAAGATTGCCCATGGACCACGCGCCGGGCCACAGGCCAGGCACTGATGCGCTCCCCGGTAAACTTACGGAAACTTCAACATAGCCAGTGTTGAAACACAACTTGTTCCATGATTGCATCATTCCTGGCGTTTGAAATTGATCAGTCGAGATGTGACTCAAGCGAGCTAAATAGGGGACTAACCGCTTTTAAAGTTGAGATCGTGAATTGTTTCCTCCGTTAGTGTGATCACCAATTTCCCATTTTCCGTTGTGATAGCCTGATCACTATGTGATTAACCTTGCCATGAAGAGAAGAAATCCTCGTACATCAGGCGAATACCATTCCAAATCTCCTGTCGGCCTTCAAGTGATAATATCACGCTCGATATCAACTTCGCGATCAAAGTCGAAAGAGGAGGGTTCAACGCACCAATAATGAAGGTCTACAGCCTCCCAAAATGGATCGTCTCCGGGGTAGAACGAACGTCCATCGGTATTGAATTCGTCACTAAAAACAAGATTGTACTTTTTCCCGTCAGACCCAACACGAGTAAAAGCAGTTTCTGGTGTTTCTTTGTCGATCAGTCTAGGCATTTGTGGTAAGACTGGTATCTGTCCCGTGCCATTGATTCCACCGAGGTTAAATCCTGATATTTTCGGTGTCAAATGGGTATAATGATAGATAACAGGAAACCCAGCAAATAGGGTGATCAGTCCAACAAGGAGGATGACAAGGGCACTTGCGTTCAGCCATCCTCGTAGAGAAAATATCGTAAATGATGTATCATTGTGACCGCGGATGTCTGGATTGTGAAGTGCGTCATCGAGGTCAGGGTCCTTGTCCCATAGATATTGTGGCACAGTGGAAGTGTTTTGTACAGGAGGCGGTTTTTCTGAAGGTGGAAGCGCGAACTGTTCTGAGGGTGCAGAACTGAACTTGGCGCCATGATAAACTCCAGCATCTCTGCCATTGTCTGGATGGTACTATGGCGAATTAGGAGTTACACGAGGCTGCGACATCACGAAGGGCGTACTGAGTAGGGTCCATATCCACTACCGATGGCCCCAGATGCAACGCCGGCAGCAATGGCCCCTCGTCCTGCCTGTAGGTTTTGATGATTACTTCTAACAGAAGCGTTTCTAGTCGGTGGTCGAGTGTACTGCCGTGAGCCAGAACTACTCATGGCCCTAGTAGGACTCTGTGGAACAGCTGCATATTCCTGAGTTCCAGCCTGATGCGGTCGGCGGGTTTGAGACATGGCAGGAGTAGAGGATAGTAGTCCGGCTAGATTTCTAAAGTTGACCGTCGTCCTTGCTATCCAAACTTCCCACGGTGAATTTACTGTTCCATATATATCTTCCTAACACATTGGATATCGCAACCTTCCCTGCCCTTGATTGCCATTTGGGTCTCACGGGCTGCCAACGCCGCGTTCACACCATGCTGCGGTCAAGCTCCAAAAATGAATGATCATGAGATATGACACATGCGAACCCTGCTTCTCACAGCGACGCCCACCGTCGATGCCACTTACTTGATTGGTGTATCGAATGGTCAGTCTACCAATAAACATACGATTCCAGCTGCCCTATAAACCCCACCATGCCTAAGCTCTATCTCAGAGACATCGCTCATCCTCATCGGAATGATGTGCCATTGCCTCATGATTCCATACTGTCTTAGACAACAGAGGGGTTGACTGCCACATAGCCACCGTCAATCACGATCTCCTGGCCGTTCATGTAACCTCCAGCACGCGACGCGAGGTAAACAGCAGTTCCAGCCATTTCTTGACCGCTGTGCGTTTCTTTCAGCACCAGAACATTCTGCACGCAAGTCACTCACTTTCCTGCCCGCTTGGCTGGAACGCCGGTTATGCCTTTCCCTATTTTATCGACATCTTCTGGTTTAACTTCATCAAATGTCATCTCTGATGCGTAAATACCTGGCGCGATGGCGTTGACGCGCACGTTAACGTTCTTAAGCGCAAACTCGGTGGAAAGCATCTTTGTCAAGTGCGATCCAGCAGCCTTAGCGCTATTGTAGCAAAACTGCGCAAGATGCGTGGTGAATCCAACAGCTAGCTGTGGACGCAAGTAGACGTACGTGGTCCTGAGCAACCTTGATAATGCCGCTTATGCTGGTGACATTGATAACGACAGAAGAGTAGCCCGGGACATCGTGGGATCCTTTGTCAAGGAGACCCAAAAAGGCATTAGTGACAAAGAAGACGGAGAAGGCGTTGATCTTATAAAGCTCGGCCCATCCCTCAAAAGACTCATTCTCAAACAAGGCCATTCCAAGTGTTTCTGCGTTCTTGTGTTGGGGCGCAGAAAGGTCATTTAAGAATGTGGATGTGGGACCGACTTGCCCGGCACTAAATTAAGATAGTATGAGTACTACAGAGTTCAAGGTGGTCACCAGGAAGACAAACTTATTGACAAGGATATGAAGTTTTCCTTCTCTCTCCTCAATGAATTTCTTGCCAGTGACGATGCTCATTTTGTCTGTGACGTCCATCTGAAGCCTATGATGTCGATATCAGTCCATTTGATAGACTACTGCAAATCTTGGAAAGAAGCATACGGGACGATTTCACCGCCAACATTTTGCTCATTCCACGAATCGGCGACTTTCTTGAGAACCTCCAAGCGGCGTCCAGTAACGTACACTTTCGCGCCAGCGGCAGCGAGTCCTTGAGTAATGAGGAGCCCGATACCCGTTCCCCCTCCAGTCACGACGGCAACACGTCCATTCAAATCGTTTATGACTTGCGGGGCAAAAGACATGGCAATGATTGAGATCAGTAATTGTAAGATGTTCCATATCTATCCGTGTGTCGGTCCTCGGCCCGGAACATATATTGCTGAACGAAGAGCGAGTAGATCACCCGACACCTTTGAGCTGTTCTCGGGCCGTAATCTCAACCTGGTCAAAGTCCTCGATGTCCTCAATGGCTCAATGCTCGATACATTATGAAACATGATATTTTGAAAGCTCTCTCCCTACTCCTCTCCTCTCTGTTTCTTGCTCTATACAATATTATTACAGGGTAACGAATGACTAGGGTATGAAGTGTAGTACTACGTAGGAAAATGTCCAGTATAAATTATCGTGATGATATGCGAACATGAACGCGGCTATCAGTACTCCCGCGGCCTATGTCAGGGTGCAGAAAGGGTGTGAATATGGCGCATGCGGTAGGAATTGGGCTGAAGGAAATCACGTATCCAACGTGCTTTCCGATGGCGAGAGGCTAGATCCAATACCTGATCCGACATTTGTGAGCGCCGGATAACAATCCGACGTAGATGTGAGAGCGTAGAAACGATGAAAGGCACCATAAGTGGATCATACCACCGATAGTCAATGCGGAGGAAGCGAAGAGAAGGGGAAAGAGGATACGCATAAAAGAATGATTCAAGCCCCGGGAAGTTGGGACGCCGATGATCAACATCGAGCAAGTATAGTGATGTCAAGGAGGGTGTGAGGACTAGGGTCATAAGGTGCGCCAACTCAAAGGGTATGTCTGAGCCTTCAACTCGGAGACGAAGACACTCGAGAGATGGAAGAAGAACGCGTCGAGTGACCGGAATCGACCGGGTGTGAGGGACTAGACGACGCTTGGGAGGAAAAAGTATTCTTAATTCGACAAGACAGCTGGAAACTTCGAGCATAGTGACGACATCATCGATCGCTTGGTGGCCAACACTAAATCCGTGGTGTGTATAATCCAAAAATGTGAGGTTTCGGAAAAGGGATGGCAACCAAGTGAGCCTGATTCCGTCAAGTGTGACACTGCGAAGACTGGGGGCATGTCCGGAAAACAGGCAAAACTCCTTCGAATCGTCATTCACCCGGTATATCAGCGTGAGGTCCTGCAGGACTGGAGCCTGCGCTCTCCTACTTCGCGAACATAATCCAGATAAGGCAGCGTTCCACAGATAGGGCGAATAGTCTGTGAAGATGACCTCAAAAGACCTCCAGCGTCGCAAGAGAGGCAACATTGGGTACAAATAACGCTGAACTGCCATGGCATCAAGACATCGCTGTACTTTCGATAATTGTATTAGCCGCCATGACAAAAGATGTATATCCAACGTGCAAACTCCGGCCCTGGAAACTCTCTCCTTCCACATATCAGTGTTTGGGCTAAGTGCAATCCGGCGCCATAATCTTGGTGTGTGTAAAGCAATCTGCCTCCAATGGCGACATACATGCGAAATCCACACAGGAAACATAGCATCGTCTTCCGAACCCAGCACGAAGACATGAGCAAGTAACTCGATAGGAAGACGATGAATGAAATGTCCGTGATTAGATGCTGGCTTCCGGGCTCCACGCAGTCGGCGGGGTCGGCTAATATCGTACTTTGGGACAATCGATGGTTCCTTTAATGGTGAACAAGACTGTATCTTGTCGTGGAAGCTAAATGAGGGACACTCATAAGAGAAAGGACGTAAATATCACGGATATACTCACATCTTGAATTTTATCGCGGTTGCGAGCGAGCGTGTAAGGCTCAGCGCTCGATGCTGAGTTCTCCTAAGCGCAGAAGGCATGTCAGAAAGGATCGTTTTCCATTCCAGTCGCTGCTTTATATCACATTGACATCAATAGGTCTTAGATATGTATCCTCCGTGGAACGGAGTCAAGAGCCGAACTCAGAGACCTGGGATAGACCGGTCAGACAAAAGACAATTCAAGCAGTGGCGTTCCGAGCTGAGCCGTATAGAGAGCTCTGGCTGGTATCACAATCGAGCCGTGACGCGTAAAGGTCTTGAACAGACCATCATTTTGGACCATTCATTCCAACTTGAGTGTCTTCAGAACCAAAAGGGTTAGCCGAGACATGTGAGAAAATGCTCAATAGTAAAGGCTGATCTTGAGTCTCGTCTTGAGTTTTGACCATGAAAACTATGTAAATTGTGCTCCCTTCGTTGACAAAAATCAGCAATCACCACAAACTATCCGTTGACCATGTCGGAGTTCAATGAAGTGGCGTACTTGCACAGACAATTTGACGCGTTTTCAACCTTTAGCTGCATCTGTCGTGTAAATGCTGATATAATGCGTCCGGAGCCGTTCGAGTGATTGATAACGACTTTCTCCAGAGGTGTTCGGGATGTCTCGATCTTTGACCTAGAACGTTGACAGGCAGGTCTTGAAATTGATATATATATATCAAGTCTACTGCCGTGATCAAGTGCTACTTCATGATAATTCGGACCAGTGCTCGTCGGAAACCTCCGAATACTCTGACACTAATTATGATGTGTTTAATGCCTAAAAACACATCTGCGACGAGAAGTCAGATATAGACAGAAGTCATACAAATACGTGTTGGGAAGGTGTCCTCTTCCTGAAACCGGGGCGTGGTATCGATCTAGTCCAACAACATGAAAGGGCTGTCGTTCCGCTCGCCCTTGAAGGAGTTCGCAGGTCTGGTTTCAGTGTATGAAATCGGCACTATGCATTCTTTGTACGCGACATATATTGCACGTAGTATATATCCCCGTTTTCGCGCGCACCGCGTCGGTCACTATTCTAAAGTGTATCTTGCAAATCATCTTTCCATGCGAATATGTGAGCGTGATTTCCAATGTATTCACTGGCGGGCTAAGTTCGGCATATATATTGCAAAAAAAGAGGAACCTGCCGCGAATGAGCTCTGTGGACCCTCAAAGCTTCATCGTATTTTACAGCCAATTACTGTAAGCTAGTGAACACAGGCCTTGGCCCAGAAGGCAGCAACAACTTGATGGGTCTTAGGCTGTATCTCCCTTTGACAATAGAGTCTACTTATTCTTGACTTATCTGTAACGGTAGAAAATTCTATTCTATAGGCTCTGTTTTGAGCAACACCAATAACCGTATGGCTCTGTGCGGACGAATTCCATGGCAGTGGGGCACACCCTTTCTGTGTGGCTGTGCAGAAATATACACCTTCATTCTGTGGGGAAAACGCATTGACGCGTCTAGCTTCAAGTGTCAAGTTTGACGGTTTGCAATCACTGCACTACGGCAGGACGAGTCCTCAGCCTCTGACTCGTGCCCATTTGTTTTCCAGATTATTCCGTCCCGTGATTTTGAGGAGGACCCTGACAGTCGATTCTCGCTATCAAATAATTTGGATTCAGCTCAAACAGTCAAGGAGCAGTGGAATCGTGTCATGGATGAAGTACAGTCTCTTGACGCTCTTGCAAAACTTCTCAACGACCTATCAGAAAGACCATATGACATGAACCTCCACATACAGCATTTCCAACTCGCGAAATCTCTTGAAGGGGAAGGGATGGAAAGCCAAATAGTGTCAGCATGCGAGATGTTGGTGGATTTTCTTGCAGCAGGAGAGCAAGTGTGGTCCATCTTAATTGCTGCGAAAGAGAAGGTGGTCAATTTGGAGACAAAAGAAGGAGTGGAAGAGCTTCTTACACTCTATTCGAGAGCAGAGGCAGATTACATGTGTACGTCTGTCACTAGTTCCTCTATGAGACTCGTCGAGAACACAAAACACACACAGCTATACCCATCCTTGAGAGACATTTGCGATTTCTTATTGATCGTCATGCACACTACTCCGGCGAAACCCTGAAGCCTGCTGCTTTAGGGGACTTGTTTTCAACGGCCTGGACACGGACAGCTATTGCTGAAGTGGTAAAGAAGGGGATTGGACACCTGACTCAGGTGAGAGCGTTCGACCAGCATAGTCAAGTTGCACCCTTTAAGAGTAGACTCTACAGAGTCACCTATTATGGGACTTACAACGTGATTGGGAACTTCAACAATTGGAGTCTGTCGAGCCAATCGAGAAGTGAGTGGATGAGTCCAGCTCACATGTTTCAAATGTGTACCGAACTACGTAGGAATCATCTTCAGGATATCATCCAGGTTTTCTTTATGACACGCCTTGCTCAACCCCATCCGAGTACAACGCCTTGTCTTGATGATCTTCACATCCTCGTTGCTCACATACTTACAGATTCTGAAGAAACGTTACAATATTATTCGACTTTTACTACGAACAACAGATCATCCGCGCAGTACGAGCCTCTGCTTGTCACTGCGTCCAAGGCTCGTTCACAAGCTCTCAAGTCTCTTGGGCGCCGAGAATCCTTTGAGGATACTTTGGTAAGAGTATTTGTTCACCTTTTCATAGGTGGTTGCTTAGATCTTTGAAGGTTCGAACGAAGTATTCACTTGATGACTATGCCCGGTATATTGTATACGAGCGAAGAGCTCGAAATCCTGATCTCTTCGTCATGGTCACTGTGTTCGAACGTGCCATTGCTGAAGCGGAGAAAAGGAGATTTAATGGTGAAGTCGGGGCAGAAGAGGCGCTTAGGATGTTTTGGATCGGGCTCGCCGACGCTTTAGTCAGTCTAGATATAGCTCCTCTGTGATTAAAATTGACATCCATTAGCGAATCAATGCTGCCGGCGAAGAGAATGAACTGGCTGTTTTTCAGAGAGCTGTTCGGAGTGTGCCTGGTTGTGGGGAAATTTGGGCTCGTTACACGAGGGCTGTAGTAAGTCTATGTATGCATCGTGCTTTGAAGGTTCTAAATGTATGAAACAGGAACGCCAAGGTTCTGGCGAACAGGTCGCAGGTACAGTCTTATGATTACTTCCTGGTTACATTGTCCTAATTCCATCACAGAGATCTTCAAACAGGCCTTTGGCATGGGCTTGGTTCAATCCGATGCTGAACAGATAATACCTGTTGTGCTTGCTCACGCTGGGTATCTGAGGAGACGCATAAAAGGGGAAAGTGATGGTGAGTTTTTAATCATACTCTGTCTCATTCTGGATCCCTAAGGTCGGTGGTGATAGAGGAAACTCTGCCGACCTTGATCGGAATTTTAGAGAGTGGTATCGACATGGTGCGCAAAGGTACGTTTCTATTCGTGTTTACTCTGCTTTTTTATGATAGAGAGTCATCCTCGACACAGCATCTAAAACTGGGGATCCCAAACTTCGCTTGGAGAAATACCTTGCTGCAATTGTATTTGGATCTTTATGTGATTAGATTCTCTGTGTTAATTTACCGTCGTCAGTACCAGCAGGCCGAACTCTACGACAATGCCATCAACGTTTGGGAAGCTGCAGCCAAATGCAATAAATCAAGTTATCTCGTATGGTTGTCATTGACGGAAACTTTGATGTACGCCGGCACGCGTATGGTCTGCTATGACTTCTTTTTAATTTGGCTTGCAGCAAATATCAGCAAATCGATAGAACGGCTAAAGTTTTCCTGGATATACATACGAAGAAACTCGATTGGCCAGAGGCCATCTGGGAGGCTTGGATAAACTTTGAGCAGCTTTACGGTTCCGTTGATGAACTCGATCAATGTTTGGATAAAGTCGAGCAAGCCCAATATCAGGTCAATTTACGACGAGCCAAGGTCTGTATTGTTAGTTATGACAAAATTGAACTTACCTAATCGATCGCTGCAGGAGGCAGAAAAGGCGGGATACCAAGCATATCAGACCGCCGTCGAAGCTGGGTCCACGACAAAAGAAGCAACAGCAGTTCCTGTAGACACAGATGTCTCCATGGACGTAGATATCCCGCGAGGAGGAACCAAGCGCCAAGCCGAAGACGAACCAATCGCCGCGCACAAAAAGCCTAAAATGGGTATGTAGAAGCACATTGTATTGTCTGAAAACTCACCTTCGAAACACAGAGTCAAAGCCTCCAACTCTGAAGCGGTCCGTGACAATTTTTCAATATCAAGTCTACTTTACGATTTTGAATAGGGACCGAGAGAATTCGACGATCTTTGTCGGAAACCTTCCGACAGGCATTACGGAGGAAGAACTGACGGGGTTGTTCAAAGACGTATGTCACGCTCAAACTCAACTCACAGATGTTCATGGACTATGCAGTGCGGTACAGTTCGGGAGGTCAAAATTACTCAGATGCCTGATTCATTGGTCGCCACGGTTGAATTCTTTGATCGGGTATGGTTTCATTCTTCATTCGCTTGTTATAATCAATGAATTGGTCTTTTACAAGGATAGTGTACTTGCAGCTCTGACTAAAGACAAAAAGAAATTACGCGACCAGGAAGTTGCTGTCCATCTCGCGTGGAAATCGACTCTCTATGTCACTAACTTCCCAGAATCGGCAGATGATACTGTCATTCGTGATCTCTTCGGCCAAGTAGGTGGGGAATGGATTTGACATATCTAGAACTTAATGATCTCGTCAGTATGGGACTCTATTCGATGTCCGGTGGCCAAGCAAGAAGTACAAAAGTACCAGACGTTTCTGCTATGTTCAGTTTACGTCTCCGGTGGGTTGCTTGATATCCTGCACAACTCGAACTTCACCATACTTCCAGACTTCAGCACAAAATGCTCTCGAACTTCATGGGCGAGAGCTTGAGCCCAATCACCCGATGAACGTTTTTCTCTCTAACCCAGAACGGAAGAAGGAAAGAACAGATCAGGACGCGAATGACAGAGAAGTATATGTTGCTGGTCTCAGCAAGTTTACAACTCAAGCCGACTTGGATAAATTATTCAAGACTGTACGCTTCTTGCTCATAGTGATTTAATAACTCCTCTCAAATTTGCTTTTTTCCAGTATGGTGTCATCAAAGAAATCAGGATGTCAACAGATGACAAGGGACATTCAAAGGGTTTTGCATTCGTTGAATATGAACAAGAGGTGAGTCTTGAGGTATTTCTTGTCGTTTGGAACTTGATATGGTTTCCAGAAAGATGCATTGGCATCTCTGGACGCAAATAATTACGAGCTCAAGAGACGTCGGATTGCAGTCACCCTTGCAGATTCCCGTGTTCGCAGCCGGACAAGGTTGACTGATTTGTTGTTTTTATACAATGTTGCTTTCGTTTTGATGTGTTTATCTAGGAATGCAGTCACGGATTCTGGCCTTGGTCGCGTAGAAGACGCTCGAAATCGATCTGTTCGAATTCGAAACCTTCCAGAAAACACACAAGAAGGTCTCCTGCAACAAGTCTTTGAAAAAATTGCAACTGTAAAGCGGATAGAGGTCTTCGTCAATCAGAATGAGGCTGTCGTCGAGCTTGAGAATGCCGCAGTTAGTTTGCCAACGATTTGATCTGCCCTGATTGTTGACCTAATCACACACATCCGTAGGAAGCGGGAAAACTTCTTCTGCGGACAGATCCTATCATTTTTAACGGGAAAACGCTCCAGCTCTCGGAAGAAGGGCGCGATGGCGCTGCGGGACGACCGAATGCTCCACCATCTAAGACTGGAGGACTTTTTGTTCCTCGTGCAGCAGCTTCGCGACCGAGATTAGGCCATGCTCGCAAGCCGGCTCTTGCTTCAAAGGTCGTAGTTCCAAGTGCGCCAGCCGATCAAGCTGTCAGCTCTTCGAATCAAGGCAGACAAGGGAAAGGACAGGATGATTTCAGGAAAATGCTGGGAGGGCAGTAAATCTTTACACTGATTGACTTGTCGTCACACCGGGCAACTGGAGATGACATTGTTTGGATGCAGTTAATGCTATCTCGTTAGTTCCTTTTCCTCAGTCTTTTCTGCCATCGACTTTTTGACATAAATGCATCGATCCTGCCATCTGAACCATGAGAATACCACGTGCGATATGTAGTGCATCCTTCCCTCCTGTGATAATTTTTGCCTCCTGACTACGCCAAAGGGTGTGACCTTTGAGTCGGTTTTTTAACCACTTAAAGCTTGGTAATTAGTGAAGGAATGGAGGGTGTATAATTATGGATTGATTATACACCAGAATAATTCGTTCAAGTATGTGTTGGGAGTCTCATTGTGAGAGTCAGTATTCAGAGATAAACATACAGCTACCATACGTCATAATCAGGTATATTTGTGCCAATTTCCATTTTTTCTGCTCTTTCCACAACAGCACAAGCAATAACAACGTCCTGTAGCCCTACACCAACTGACTTGAACATTGTAATGGGGCCATCAGTGTGTGCCTCTTCAACCCCAGGGAGGCTCACAGTGCGAAGCCGAACATCACCGGCTTCAAAGCTGACGCACTCCCCAATCTCCCTGACTTGGCTGGAGTCAAGGCCGGCATCAATCAGTTCGCCTGCTTCAATTGCACAGGCTTCCCATGAGTCAACTAACAAGCGTGACGGTGTCCCAACAGCACGGAGCACAAGTGCACGCTCGACCTCCCGCATGGCAGGTGTGTAGCTACCCACAAGCACGACATGTGCGCCTGTGCGTACCCATGCAGCGGGAAACAGCGGCGCAGTGGCAGACGTCGCGCAGATAATCAGTGAAGCAGAAGAAACAGCTGCTTGGAGTCGTGTTTCTGTGTCATGGCCGTCGCTGCGTGCTAGAACAGTGATTGTGACGTTAGGAAAGAGCGTTCGGAGGCGTTGGGCGAGGGTCTTCACACGTTCATTTGATGTGCGGTTCACGATGGTGCAGGATGCAAGAGCAGGGAAGCAACGGAGATGGAGCTCGAGGTGAGCATCGATTTGTTTACCTGCACCGAAGGCGACAACAGATGTAGGGCATAGGCGGACGATGTTGGTAGATAGTAGAGAACCTGTGAAGGCTCAATGACATTACAAGTGTAAAGGGTAGTGAAATTTACCGGCGGCATTACGGAATGCAGTGAGAGCACGCGCGTTTACAAGAGCTTTAACTGCGCCTGTCTCTTCGTCAATGACGACGTACTCAGTACGATATTATACCCTACTTTCATAGGTCTAACAATCAGGTACAAGACAGCGAATTGGGGATGGTAAATTGTCAACTTGTTTTGTAGACTTTCTCGCGTTCAGAGTAAATTCCAGGGCGCAATTTGCGAAAAGAGATAACATCTACTTCAACTCGAACGGGATCAAGAACCAGGACGCGTTCATTATCCTATGCAATATCACCTCTTCCCCCGCCCCGCCTCCACTTCCGCCTGCTTACCGGGTTCAAACGGTTCCTAGGACGCTTCTTGAAACTGTAGGAGCTTTGCTCGATGACCCACTATACTCAGACGTTGAATTTGTTATTCCTGGTCGACGGGGAGACGTGAAATCAGCTCGCAAGATCTTAGCCTCCAAGACACTACTTCGACGTGCAGAATACTTTGAATCAAGTGAGAAAGGCAATTTTATACTATCAGGGTATTGCATCTCTAATATGCAGGATCTTTGTAGTGTTTGGATCTGACTTCGTGGAAGGATCAGTTCAACTACAGACGTCTAAGGATGGTGAACCAACATCCAGTAACGCAGATCCCGAGGCTCACTTCGTCATGAATGAGTTTGAAGATTCGGATGATGAAGAAGATGAAACGACGATGACTGCACAATTAGATCCAGATCCTAGTTCTTCCGTATCAATGGAAAGTACTACGCCTTCCGTTGTCGAAACCCCGACGGAAGGGAGCAATGACGCTGAAACGGATGATGAACAGCGCAATGTCCGGGCCAAACTTTCACATCCATCTAGTCCTCGCAGCAATGTCAACAAAGCATTATCGTGTGTGGATGTTCCACATAATCCTCGAATATCAATAGTCGTAAAGGACGTTGCATATACTACCTATATGGCCCTCCTTTACTACGTGAGTTATCATACAATCCATCGACCCATTGTCTTTGATCATTCCTCACAGTTATATACTGATATTATTATCTTTGCTCCACTCTCGTCCACGTTTTTCCCGAAGGTAGGCGACCCAGTCATCGAAAACCCACGTCCTCCGTCACCGTCCGAAGAAGCATCCTCAATCAAGACCAGCAACGAATCTCCCATCTCGCGTCGTCAATGGCTACAACGGTGGAAAGAAGAACATCCGGATCGACCAATTCCTTGTTCTGCAAAGGCAATGTTCCGCTTGGCAGACAGTAAAAGTCTCTCAATTGTCGTCGATTTTCAACTGCTAACCTAAGGACTCAAGGACTTGATCTGCCTGAGTTAAGAGCGCGAGCGTCACACGTAAACTTCGTTTGATGTAGTTTAACTCTTCTTCCTGATTCGGGCTGTATTCAGCACATTGTCAAGTCTCTCACCGTTGAAAACATCGCCTATGAAATCTTCACGCCCTTTACGGCAGCATTTGAAGACATACGAAAGGTCCGTTCGTCGATTAGTTTAATATCATTCAACTTAGCATCTATCAGATTCAAGTCGATTTCTTCCTCGCTCATTGGAAAGACATTCGCACTTCCGTTTCTATGCGTCATGTCTGGCAACAAATAAGAAATGGCCGACACCCAGGGTTTGAGGAAGGTTAGTAGTTACATTCCATCGCATGGCTGAAGCATGACCCCTATCATCCTTCTAGTCTGGCCGGTCATCGCGTCCAACCTCGAATTTAAACCTTCATTGAAACCATCCACGAGCAAGTCCCCAGATCCCGGGGAGATTATGCTTTGATAGTCGCATGAAATACGGTCGCTTCGCGATATATGAAGTTCCCAAGATTTCAGGACGTGGACCGATGAAGGGTGATATCTTTCTTGTTGAATAACACGGAAACATCTGGAGTTACTTTTGAACTAGAATAACTCAACCGAATCATATACGAAGTTCGGGCTGAGGAACACATCTCCAGAACTTCCACTAATAGTATTAATCTGGATGGTGTTCGAGCCAGCCACAAGCGTACCAGAAGGAATTGCAAAGTCGTCTAAAGGAACGATGAGTAGTTGTTTATGCCAAGTAACCGAAGAGGAATATCTGCGTACAAACTTGATTGAGACCCCGCCATGTTCCACGGGTCACGCTATATATCGGAGGAATGGACGCATTAGCGACATAGAGTGTCCGTTATTTCCGATAGGCTTACCCTCGAGAATCTATTTTTGGGGGAGCTAAGAGTGAAATGAATAAGACCAGGTTTGTAAGATGGAGCACGACGCACCAGCAGGCGCATTTGAAGTCCAAGAATTCACGGTGATCTGTGGACGGCCACCAGCAAAGGCTTCAGTCGTGCGGATTCGCAGGGTACGAGTGCCTTAGGGAAATTGAAGGATAAGCATACGGTTGTCAAGTTTCATGAGGGATCCTTACCTATCTGGGAGGACGAGGCAGTCCATTTAATTGTTGTAGGGTTGTTCACGTCCTTGAATTGAGCCATAGGGAAAGAGCTGGGAGAGCTAGAACCTATAGTGAATGTGATTGGTCCCCAATTGCTCATCCTCGAATCCGATCTGTTTCACAAGACAATCAGAGAAGCACTCATATGTGGTGAACATAACGAACGGATGCATGGTCTCAATTCTGTCTGCATTGAGAAGTCTGCGAGAAATGTTTCAGATACGAGGGAGAATCAGCGGTATGGGTTGAAAAACATACCCAACGGGTGATCCATCAACTGTGCCAATTGACCAGAGCGTTGAGGGGCGGGCAAGAGTTGAAGTCAAACTCAAGGAAGAGGTGCCTCCTGCACTAACAGTGACGCTGCCCGTGCCAGCCTCAAGTTCGCCTTGGTATAAAGTTGCAGTGTATGTTCCAGGTTTCATCAAGGTACGGGTGAAGCTTCCTCTAAACGAGGGAGTCATATCAGTGACCAAAATTAATCTCTGTTGAACGGTCCTAACGCACCCAGATCCAGCGACCCAATACTGTGCAGCAGAGTTCTAGGATTAGATAGGATGAGTACTGCAAATGACGATACCACTTTTCGACAATCTCCGACCTTGAAACCAATGGTTACAGCAAGTCCAGAGAGCGTCCCCGAATAGGTTCCAGTGACTGTACCACGACCGGAAGCTGGTACATATCCCTCGAGGCCGAGGCTATCCATGAAGCTCGTGTCCAAATCTGCCGACGGGGCAGCTCCGGAAGTAATTGCCAGCGCATAACTATTTCCAGGTCAATTTTCCTGCTTTAGATTAAAGAAAACAACAACTGACGGTCCAAAGAATCCAGTCCGGAATGATTCCGTTTGCTCATGACCCGAGTTCATGTACCAATAGAGCTCTTGCTGTGCACTGCCTTGGTTATCGATATCTTGATATAGGACGCGAAGTGAGTCTACAGGTCCTCCTTTGGCCTCATATCTACGTACCACGGAAGAATGGACCACCAGACGAACTTTCATAACTGATGCTAGGGACGATGATGTAGGCTCCGACACCAGAACCAGTCACTCCGTGAACTTGATCACGGATGAAAGGAATCTAAAGAAGGCGGAAATTGTCGTCGGACATCTTCAAATACGCAGTTTTGGGTACTGACGCTAGAGTAGAATTTGGATCTTGTGACACCATTAACCAAGAACACGTCCGAGCCCTCGATAGCAGTTCCACCGTTGATTTCCGCATTGGGGTCACCATTCGGCAATGTCGCTTTATTGAGGCGGGCAATGAAGCGAAGTTCTCCAACAGAGGGTTCTGCTGAAGCAAATGTACCAATGTATAGTGTGTTAATCCCAGAACGAACAATGTAGTAATGTGCCTATTTCAGTTCAATGAGGACTAATCAATTCGGTAAAAAAGACACCGCTTGACTAACTCACGATTGTGCTGGTGGTAATCTTGACAACGGCAATGTTATTCGCCACAGACGAAGTAACGGTGGCAGACCCTACCGGAGCGTTGAGGTATGCGGATTTAATCATCATCAGGTGACATACCTAATCCTGAGCTTAGTTGAGTAAACTTCGTAGAATCTTGTAGTTGTTTTCCATTGAAGACCATAGATGTAACATCTCCATTGGCCGTATTAACTGATTTGAATTTGAGCTAGAATCAACACATCGTTAATGGAAACTAATGTACTCGTTGTCACAAGGCCAGCACCAGAGTCTACAATCATGTTGCGTCCGGATGTAGTAACACCAAAGGCTGCGAAAGCGGCTGGCAAGCAAGCTAAAACATTAGCAACGGAGAGGAACCTCATTATGGCAGAAGGTGACCAGATGAGCGCAAACTCAAAGGCTTCTTATACAGCAGGACAGTCATCAGCGGAATTTTCCTCGCTAGAAAATCCAACGTGATACAAGTGAGATCTCTTCCGGGCCGCCAGTCATCCTTCACGAAGTGAGTGATGGCTCTCGAAAGCAAAGAGGTACGAGCATTCAAGGACAAAACTGAAAGACGTTCGGTAAAAGACGGGTTTAAAAACGGGCCGGTAAGATTCTGCCTAGACTATTAGAAATCCTGAGAAAGCGGGAAGTTGATCCTATGACGAGGCTTCTTAGGAGTATGTTAAAAATGTGCGACAGCTCTCAACACGAATAAGTAGAAACGTCATCAGCAATAATTGGACATCCGCTGTATCTTCTGCAAGACAGAATTTTTTGATCATGAGATCGCACGTGGTTTACCGAAGGGGACACGAGATGTGGCAAAACTGGACATTTTGACCCAGGACGGGCCGTTGGAATGGAGGACTTACGACATTTTTAACTGCCAAAAGTCTAAACTTCATTCTTTGGAAACCAGCAGGTATACCACGTATTTGCTCATTCAACACTTGCTGCGGATGTAATTCCTATGCCTACAACGCCGATTTCCTAACGTCGTCCGGGACGTCACATCTATCGCAGGTATATCAAAATCCTTTGGCATCTTCCTCAGGATCCTAAACAATCGAGAGATCTAGGACTTGGTATCATAAATTAAGTGAGACGAAATCGTTACGGCGTTCACAAATCATCAACATTCGTCGGCACGAAAAAGCTGAATCGTTATTGGTGTCCTCGAGATATCGTTTGATCCATGTTCACACGAAGGGTTCGAGTTATGAGTGTGGTCGGAATGATCATGTACATAGTCAAAATATCGAAGAGTCACCTTTCCCGTGATTGGCAATGTGATCATATCCGTCGTATCTGTGCTCGTCTTCGTGTCCGTGATTGTAATGCTCATGACTTTCAGGATGATTATCGGAAGAGGAAGCCATTCCAACTCGATCATGGATATCATTGTTAGAATGAGTGGTAGTTTCTTGACTCCATTGTTCTTGTTCCTGTCTTCTCCATTCTTGCACCTGCTCATGACTATAATGTACCTCGGAACGAACATCAGCAGGAACGAAGAGTTCTTGCTCTTCGAATTCCTCTTCGGCCTCCTGAAGTTCTATGGGGGCTGATCCAGGTAAGCGATCCTCCGGTTGTGGTGGTATTCTATGAAGAAGGCCGAAACTGGAATACAGGTCATTATGTTATAGATACCGTCAATGATCTGATTTATGCAAACTTGCCCAAAGACACATCCCAATAGCCCTTCGCCACCCCAATGCCGATTCGGAATAAGTACAACCTCCCTAAGTGCGCTACACATTGCAAAACATCAGATGACAGATTCAAGAATTGAAATTGTGACAAACTCGAAATCATAAGAGTAGACATAAACTCTGAGTGGCTTATCAATATGCTAAAGAGATTGAGATCAGTCTCCAATAGAAAAATCGGTAGAAACTGGGGTTCACCGCTTCCACAAGATCGTAGAAATCATTTTCCGCTCCAAGAACACCTCCGGACCAACCTGGTAGAATAGAGAGTAGTAACCGTGGTAATCATACTTTGACAGATCAGAATGAACATAACTCACCAAGGATCCAGTCACCCATGGGGACCAGACCCGCGCTTTCGGCAGGACTGCCTTCAATAACGTCCAAAACATGCCATACGTTTTCGGTAGCGGTGTCTGGTTCGCACATGCGCATGCTGAGGCCTAGTAAGGATGGCTGAGATACAGAAGGACTACTTAAGTGGGCGGATTGAGACCAGCCACGTGAAGGTTGGATAGGAACAACTGTAGCATATTCAGGGTACGGCAGGCTTGGAAAGACCGAAATTCTGTTTACCTACCTCGTGTTTTTCGACTCTTGCTACTCCATACAAGTAAATTCAATGTACGGCCTTCATGTCGTTCCACTATCTTCTCCAACTGTGTAACACCGATGGCGTTAGCTTGCGACAATGTATTTCCTTCAAAACCGACAACAAAATCGAAGAAGGGCTCGATGTTCGTCTGAGATGCTGGCGATGATGGAGTGACCCGAAGCACATGCAATGCCTTGGAGGGGGCATGGTGCTGTGAATTTGTTGAATGGCTTGCCCCCATGGCAAGTTAGTACTCGTGTACTCAGGCCTCAGAATTCAAGCAGAGTTGTTGATGAGATTATGATCAATAAATATGTACAAATCAGCTACAACGTTGTGGCGCGCGCGGACGACCAAGGAGTTCTCATTAGAAATTATAGATAGTGGAATTTGGTTCTTTTTATATACGAGGATAATTAAATGCCAAAATGAGCGGTTTGCGAGTTCGACTTCAACCATTATGGCATTTGGCGAACCACTTCAGCTAGAAGTTGCGTATCGATGTGACATGTCATTCAAAAAAGGACGTGTTGAGTGGCGATGTAAATGAATACTTAAACACGAGACAAATTCTGAGTAACTTGCGTATAATCAAACTACCCTTAGCTGCTTGAAAGTCAAGATATGGAAGGCCTGAACAAGTCTACCACTCAAGTACTGCAGAAAGAACCCTCGCGGATTTTGTAAGATGAAAAGGGGATCTAAGACTGTTTTCTTGACTTTTTGACGAAAACTTGTTGCGGCGATCTTGGATATCAAGATAGAAACTGAACGTTGAACTTTGACAAACAGGTTAATCCTTGCATAGAAACTTTCCATGAGTCGTAGGGAACCCCGGATGCTCTGCATCAGATTGTCACGGTTAGCCGCATTTCCTGATAATAATTCTACATCACGTTTGTATTTCTCGGGTGCTAGTCATTGTTGGCAGTGAATAGCAGCTACGCAGCTGAAAATTGGAGTCATTGACCGAGAGGGATATGTGTCAAGTGTTCACAAACAAGCAGACGAGTTTAGGCTTCGGAGAGACTCGCTCCGAGTCAACAGAATGAAATTGTGTCTCTGCCAGTGTGATCAATGTAATGCCGAAGAGGAGCCGTCGAAGTATTGCGAAAAATAGAGAACGAGCACCCCATGGCAATTCAGCAACATTAGGACTCTGTGGATGCGGGAAGAAAAGAGCATAAACGGCCGCAGCCTGCTTCCTTGCCCCTTGATGAACAATCGGAAAATTTACGCGCCAATGAGGAGGGAAATGTGCCTAAATAGTTAAACTTCTTCAGCAGCAGGGTGGGGAACGTGACCTTAGTATCAAGTCTAAGGAGTCCAATAGAATCCCTCCCAAAGATGGCACAGGTGACCAGCCAAGGGCAAAAGCCAATGTAAAAGCCGAATATCAAGGGCTTTCACCTATAAAAGGTTTATGTCCTGCTCGGCACTACCCCAGATTTTCTAATTGATCAGAAGGTCATACAACTTCTTTCCTCTCAGCCATTCTTCAGCAGACGTTTAGGGGATAGAACATCAAGCCATTGCCCCACTTTTCTAGGATAATGAGATAGAGAAGCCCTACTTCAATAGGGATAAGAATGCAGACAATTGACAATTGACAGCTTGGTCTGATGTGCTTTTGTTCGTTCAATCTTCTTGGATAATTTCCTATCATAGGAATCATCAAGCATTTTAAGACATTCATTACTAACGTGGTAGTCACGTAATCGATACTTGACAATCGCGGGACCGGATGCAAGATATATTTGTTAAGTCAAACTCCTGGGGGTTTTCACAGCACCCGATAGGGTGACATACTTGGTACACGGTATATAGTACGGTCCCGGTTGTTCATGCGTGAAATTCAATGGTGATACACATACCTACAGCTACACCTGAAAATTCATACGCAATCTGCCAGAACCATGAAGAGTCGAGCAGAGCTGATTTATAGCGTGTCATTTTAGATAAATTACGGGAATTGAAATCAATGGAACTTGCATAACCTATTAGCGCTTTAGCACCGAATCGAAGCTCAGTATGCACATATCGCGCAGATTCTGACATCGAGTGAGTATGTACACTCTGCCGGTATAACTCCGAGAGCATCATATGGGGTTAGAATTTGACGGAGGAAAACCAAGAAACGCGTCCGAGGGCTTGAGGCCATTCGGCGCGTGCTCTTGACCCCACCCACGTGTCTATGCTAATCGATAAGCTGTCGAGGCAGGAGCCGGAACATATCCTGACAGTCTGGATACTGTGTATGTATCAGGATCTGTCCAGATATTGTGATAGTTGGTCCTCATTGCTCAAGCTCAAAAAGAACAGATTTTCCCATGATCATCAAGCGTTTGACGAAGGACGGTAAAGTAACCGAGGAACCAGGCGAGGAATGAGGACACGGGTGTTTTTTTGGATCATCTTCAAGAGTAGAGTGGTATATCAATATCCTTTGAGACATACAGCACGGGGAGAAGCGAATCATCCGTAGTGCAAATAACCTTGAGACTCGCAAAGAAGCTGATGTTGCCAGGTGCACCGGCGTTCGACAGCAAGATCTAAGAGACTGCAACCAATACATTCAAATGAGTCGGAAATAGACATCAGCGGGAATTCATGCGGTCACTAGCGGATTTGACTCGTGTATGTAGACAACTCGGGATTTCACGCGGGGTCGAGACTTTAAATTTTTAAATTTCATTTACTTGTTTAGTCAATTCACGTGACGTCAACTTTTTTTTCTTCCTTGGGCTGTAACCTTGTGGATATTGCCAACAGTGGGGTTGTGCTTGGCTTACAGGAGAAAGAAAATAATTAGAGCGTTGCGGAATGCGGTGCGCGAATTTTTCAGTTGGTCCGCTGAGTGTCTAATGCATTTCATACAGCTGATCTATGTCCTTTTGTCGCCCTCTACTTTTATCATTTCACGCTCCAAAACTTCCTCATAAACACCTGGCTACACGCTCTCTATCTAATTCCTCCAATGCTGTGGTCAAAAATAATGCTACTAGATACCTTGACAGGCGCACGCTTCAATTTTTTGGAGAACTTGGCACACGAGACAATATCTACCCCACGTCACCCTCAGTCGCAAACTCATCAAGACACATACCGGAGCGAGCTATGTCAAAGACCAATACCGAAGTTGACAACATTACAGCCAAGCTTCAAGTGGCAGAATACGAGGAAGAGCGTGCCCGTGACCCAAGAGCTGTGGCGAACTGGCACCCCTCAATCTTTCTAGATGCTTTCTACTCCGCTATTCAGTTAAACAAACCAGAGATAGCAGAAAGCGTGATTTCGGACATTTTGGAGCGCTACAAAGGGCGCAAGAGATTACGGTGTGAAATGCTGGGGAGACTCCTAACCAGGGACTTATCGACGCTCAAATGCGAAACTGTCCTTCGTGTGCTCCAGGAACTGAAGGACTCGTCGTGGCCGGGATTGAACCACTTGATCACGCGTAACGATGGAGCCATTGCCCGGAAGATGATGCACAGCTCCAAGATATTAGACACAGACCGACCCTTTCTTCGACTTTTCTACCCAGCAATCCTCGAGCGACTCAAAACGATTTGCTCCCCCAAGAAATGGAAGGGTCATGATTTTCAACCGCCTACCCTGATTCACATCTGCTTCGCCGTTGTTCAGAAGCTACTCTCCATGTCCTTCCAAGAGCACGCTCTAAATATTTTCCAAGCTCTTGTAGAGACAGGATATGTCCCGATAGCGGCCCTGCCCAACGTTTCACATTCGTCCGATAATGCATCTCTCGTCATCTCTACGACGGTCATCCGGTCCTGCCTCCATTGGAATTATCGCGCTTTGGCTGCATCGATAATGACCCAATTAATCACCAACAACCCGGTCGACAAAGCTTTGATTGATCTCAATATCGAAATCATCCACTCTCTTCTCAGTGCCCATCAAACTACAAGAGCGGTTGCCACCAGCGGTCACTTAATTCGTCAGATACACCCGTATTCGCCTGTACCAGACAGCGTCATTCGCCTATTCTACAACAGCGCGTTCGCTGCTGATGCTAAAGAAGAGGCAGAAGACTTGTACTCATTCGCGCGGCAAGACAGAGTACTTGAGAGCCATGAGTATCCCCCTCCAGAAAGTTCCGCGTTAGCCTGGTTAATGGATCATTTTGCTACCACGAGTTCACAGACGCATCTGTCGAGAACCTTGGCCACGGAAGCCGTTGAGGGCAACCTTTGGATTCCGGCTACATCTCGTGCACGGTTCATCATGAGGACTGCGGCTTTGGGCTATGCTACCCAGGCTCGGGCACTTTGGGAGCGTCATGCTCAGGGACGGGACGGTGCTGTCGTCGCTGGGAACGCTGCTTTGATGATCAGTATGGTTAAGCTATTCTGGAGAATGTACAAGACGAATCTTGAGAAGGCGAACGCGTTGGAAGGCCGAAAGGAATGGCCAGGGATCCAAGAAAAGATTGATAAGCACCAAGTAGTCTCAAAGGATGCAGCCATCTTGGCTGAACGCGTCCGCCGTGCTTTTATTTTCCATCACGCGCCTCTGATCAAAGCCCCGCACTGGCATTTGACCTCGATTGCAAGGGCCTGCTTTGTCGTTGGAAGATTATCGGAAGGGTACTTGGTATTTAGCCATCTGCTCAAACGCAAAGAAGCTCCCGATCTCTACGATTGTAACGTTTCTCTCAGCGCCCTCGCTCAGATAAATCCACGACTCGCTGCATCTATGATCGAGAAGATGGCTTCAACCAGGTTGCAACCCGATGGCGTCAGTTTCGGTACCGTGCTTCACCATGCTGTGCTTCAGGGTCAGCAACGGGTGGTGGATGATATGATCAAGCGCATTCGTACCCTCAACGACAGACGCGTGTCGACCAAGACCCTGGCCAACCTCGTCCGCGTGACTTTGGCGCTTGAAACAAAAGGTCGTCCAGAGGCGCTTCACCAGACATTGGTTAACATTATGCATCTCATTAAATCGTTTCCCGAACTTAATTTACGGCCTCAACCACGGATGGGCAAGGAACTTGTCTATATTGCCATCCGTGCCAAGGACGGGGTGATGGCTTACAATTTTTGGAAACTAATGTTACAGAAGCCGGCACAGTGGGACGACAATGAGCAGCAGAATATACGCCACGCCATTGCTCAGCTCATCCGACAACCTTCGTTCCCTCTATCGGAGCATAGGAATGTGATGTTGGCACAGCTTGCGCAGAAAAAGACGACTTGGGATGCTCCCACGACATAGAATTTTTGGCAGGCGAGATCTTGTATCCGATGGGTCCGCGCTGCGTCGTTCACGTGTCCGGTTTGCATCTGCCAGATAGATGGATGAAACCTTCCATTTGGACATGTCAAAAAACTGCCGTAATCTGGTTGTGGTTTGTGTAGTTGGCGATGTAGATCAGGCGAAGTAGGGACGGGCCGAGTTGCTGGTCCGGAGTTAGACCGGGGGTGTGTTGACCTCGTGATGTCTGCCATGTTGGGGTGATCCATGCGCTTAATGATTTGTATCGAGTTCTATAGAGATGAACCTCCTGAATATAAAATACAAAGAAGCTTTAGTTGAAAAGCGGCCGAACCGCGACAGTGACAGAGGAACAACAAACAGCCAATCTCCTCAAAACGCGAGGCAGCTCCCTTATTCTCGAAATTTACTGCTACATATCATGCCTGCAGCCCGTTCAAAGAAAGAGAATAGCTCGGCCACGCCTCCGTCCGACGACCAGAGGGATTCGCTCTCCGAAAACATCAAGAGCAAGAGAAAGTAGGTACAACAGTTTGTCCCGACCTTTTTCCGTCTTCTGTTCTCTGTTTATCCCTATCACCCCCACATTCCCCACACTTTTCTCCCCGCATTCCGTGTCTTCTGTTCATGCCAGTTGCCGTGGCGCTGCCAGATATGTATGCTAACTCGTCATCTGCTGCTAGGAGACAGTCTCAAAGTGCGCTCGGATCCTTATCTTGATGTTTTTGTATTGAAAACTTGTTTTTGTCGCAGGCTGCGACGCATGCCGTGCTCGCAAGGTCCGCTGTGCTAGGGAGAACCCGGAAGATTCCAAGCAGTCCTGCAAGCACTGCATCACCCTCGGCATTCCTTGCACGTATGACTATCAGCCGAAAAAAAGAGGCCCACCGAATCTGTGAGCGCCTCGTTAATCTTACTGCCGAGCCAACACTTACCCCCCTCGAGCTACCTACGCCGCCTCCAGGAGGCTGCCGCTGCCGCTCAGCAGCAGCAGCAGAAGAGCGAGGACCGCCAGACGGAAGACACATCAGCTTCTCCTGTGTCTACCATCCCCAGCCCTCCTAGCTCAATTTTGTCCCCGTCAATCATCCCGAAAAGCCCAGTTGCATTCCTCGAGCCCTCTATCAAACCCTCTTCACCGCCTTCCGGTCCGATTCCGCCCTCGCGCTATCCCATAGCCGCGGACACATATCATCCACAGTACAGTCCAAGCCCCTCTTACAACGGATCACGCCCACTAGAACCCCCGACTAACGGCAATGGCATCATCCCTGGCCACCCTTCTTCCAAGAATGATGATCCACTGACCTATCCTTCTCACCAAGAGTCATTCAGCACTTATCCTCTGTACAACTGGTCTTACAG
This sequence comes from Termitomyces sp. T108, assembly GCA_017657275.1. Lineage (NCBI taxonomy): Eukaryota > Fungi > Basidiomycota > Agaricomycetes > Agaricales > Lyophyllaceae > Termitomyces > Termitomyces sp. T108. The sequence continues at coordinate 32,623 of JAGGAU010008268.1, forward strand.
ACAACATCAACCTCAATCTGCTATTCCTCCTCTGTCTTTTTATTATCGTCCTCATCGGCTCGAAGATATTGCACCCCGCGACACTATTTCCTTGATCATTGCTTTGTTTTTCGATTTTGTATACCCTCTCACCCCATGTATCCATAAACCCTCCTTTATGGCGGATCTTCATGCCCGAAAAGAAGAGCATGACCCGCTCTTTTTCGCACTAGTCATGTCAACCGTAGCTTCGACCTTGGTCCAGGTACCTCGGTCCTATCTTCCAATGGAGCGACCTCTCGTCAGAAAGCTGGCACAGGTGAGTCCGATAAGCGCCATACAATGATCAATTTTCTCACAATTATCTATACAGACTTGCCATGAAGCCAGCAGACACATTTCGGTCGCATCGTATGACCCACCAACTTCAACGCACGTCGTGATTCGATACTTGTCAGTCTTCTTTTCTGTGCTCCGGACAGTGTATTTACACCCTACCGACATGTCAGGGACTGCGTCTATCATTTCTGTGAGGGTCATGATGCCACTCAGCACGCAGCGTTTGGCGAAGCTGCCCACATTGCTGTTACCCTCAGAATGCACGAAGAGGCATCCTATGAAGGCCTCGATCCCATCGAGTGTGAAGTAAGGCGCCGGACTTTTTGGCTCTTGTTCGGAGGTTTGTGGACCTGTTGTAAGGCACAGTTCGTTCAACGTCTAATTGTGCCGTGACCTTCAAGCCGATAAGTCCATGTCAATCCTTCTTGGGCGTCCAATCTGCTTGCGTGATGAAGACTGCACTGTGCATTTCCCGAAAGAGCTTGACGACGAGTAGTATGTATCTTACGTCCTTGATCCTGAGTCTCCCCAATATAAATGGTTGATTTCTGTGCTCTAGTATCACCCCCAGTGCTTATCTCCCTCAACCCCAGGGAAAAACTGCCACTGTTTCTGGTCTCAATTATACATCAAGGATTTTCGCGCTCCTAGGCGAGATCCTGGTTCGCATCCGTGTGGATAAGCGTTCGCCACCCCAAGGCCAATTCGCGACTGCTCGTCTTGAGGAGGTCCAATCACTACACCAACGAATACTCACTGCACTCATCCATGCTCCCGAGCCACTTCGCCTCAAATCGTTTCACCCACAGTCTCGTCTTCCTCTTCCCCCGGAATACGGTGGCGCGGGTTTCCGCCAAGCGACGTTTGCCGAGGTCAAGGACTTTTTCGACAACCCGAATGCCTCGCGCGCGAACGCGCTCAACCCTTTCCTGGTCATGCAGGCGAACCTCTACGTCACTCAAGTGTGTTGATTAATCTATTTCATTTTGATTTTTGGCATGTCAAATAATCAATCGTATTCAGCAACTCGTTCGATTCGTAATCGAGCAATATCGCGACGAGCTCATAATCTCACTCCAAGGGAGTATTGACGAGACGCAGGTGGCTGAGGACCGCGAGGCCGTTGCCAGCGATCTTCTCAACATACTCCACAGGTTAGTTTCCCTTTTTCGTGTGAACGAATCTCATCGTCCCTTTCACAGTATTCCGATCCAATCAATTGCAACCAACGGCCCTAGTCTGGTGAGATGTTGAGCCAACAACTAGAAAACCGGCCGTTCCTGATCTTCGCCGTCAGGTCCACAAGGTCCGTTTCGTGGCGTCCACGTTACTGGATGCCGTCAGGAAAGCCGAGACAGCTCCGGCGTCCGCTGCACGAGCGCATGCATATCTCTGTACGTCAACTTCCCACATTCATCCTCAATTATTCTCATATGACGAAACAGGGGACTTTTTGAGTATTCTTTCGGAAATTGAGCGAAATTATCTGTTCGTACAATAGTCCTTACATAACTTGTCAGAAGAGCTGACGCTTCTGAAGACTTGATGACGATCGAGACTCGAGTGTTGCTGATGGGATGATGATTGTTTAATCTTTTTGCTTAACACCGTTTATGTCTGAGCTCCTCTTCGCTGATGAATTATGTAGCTTTAGTGTTATTAAAGGAAGTCATTATTACGCTTATTTATGCATCGAGAACTACAACTCTGTAAATTATACCAGTATATCATTCACAATCTGATTAACATTTGCTCCAACAAGCCGGCATTCTAAGGAAGCTTCCCGTCTTGGCAATTACCCCACAACAGCTTTATTGAGTCCGCAATCGAAGCAAGAGGTATCACGTGGATATATCTGGGTTTTGCCGAGGCTCGTGTTTCGACGCGTTTTGCATAACGCCTAGGGTTGCGACTGGACCTACCGTACGTGCTGCTGCTCTCTCTCACGCACTGTTCCCCCTGCCATTCTGATGGCTGCTGAGAATGAAAACATCGAGCCCACATCTGCTTCTGGACAACAGCTTACGGAGGAAGAAGCAAGTCGTTATGACCGTCAAATGAGATTATGGGGTTTGGAGGCACAGCAGAGGTAGTCGCTTCGACTGATGCGTCCCCGTTTTCTGCCACTGAAGCACAGGGCAGGATGCGTAATGCGACAATTCTGGTAGTGCGGCTCAAAGGTACCGCAACTGAGGCTATCAAGAACATGGTACTGGCTGGCATTGGGAAGCTAGTAATGGTAGACAGTGAAGAAGTCACCGAAGAAGATCTCGGAGCAGGTTTCCTTTTTCGAGACGAGGATGTGGGAAAGAATGTGAGATGCGATTTTCTCTCTTCCCTCCCACGGGCGACTGGTCAACGGGTATTCAATGGTCTTTTCTCGGTTTTTGTATTCTAGAGGGTTGAAGCTGCCAAATCAAGAGTGGAGAGCTTGAACCCACTCGTCATTGTGGAAACGATATCTAATGCGTCGGTCTTAGTGGGAGAGGAATTTGAGGACTTAGTACGAAGGGTGGATCTAGTATGTGTAACCGATTGGGATCGGGACGGTCTGGTAAGCCTAAAACCTCCGTGATCGTGGAGCTTTCTTCCCTTCTCTTCTAATCGTCACTTTTTTGAGATCCGAATGAATGAAGTTTGTCGTAGAAATGGAAAACCCTTCTATTCGGGGGGAACATATGGTTTGCTTGGATACATTTTTTGTGATCTCCTCAGTCATGACTACATTGCCCCGTGAGCTCCTCGTTGATGTGTGGCAGAACGTCACGATCCGTCCGAAGGATCGGTACTATTTTTTACTGTCTTTTCACAGGGATCGCTCGGCATTAAAAGAAGTGCCTAAGAGTGTGAAAAAGACTGAAATCTACTGTCAATTGGAGGTTGCGCTACGTCACCAATGGACGAATTTGACCAAGAGACAAACAAAGGAGGTTAATCCCGCCGCCTTTTTCTCAGTACTTGGTGAGTGTTATAGAAGCAATTCCTTGATTTTGTGATGCATCGTCCTTCAGCGATCTGGCAATATCAATCACTCCATGCTGGTCAACTTCCAGATGATAGAAGTGCTATCACTGAGCTGCAATCAATCGCAAATTCTTTGATTACTGAGGCTAATGTCAACAAACAAGTACTGACGCAGGCGCCAGAAACATTACTCGAGTCAGCGTTTCCTCTATTGATCGTGAGCAGAAGGTTGATCCACTCACTTAACAGAGTGATTTCAACTACAGCAGCTCACGAGTTCTCGCCCGTTTGCGCCATAGTCGGCGGCATGCTAGGCCAAGATATCCTGAAGGCACTCGCGGCTCGTGAGCCGCCAATCGCCAACTTTTTCGTTTTTGACGGCGAGACTGGTGCTGGAACAGTAACACGGCTGAGTATGCCATGATCGTCAGTGCACTATATTTTTGGTTCGGCCTTGTGCTGTCATAAGCAGTCACGCTGTCTCTTCAAAGCCCCATGTCGTGCGTTAAAAGCACTGGTGTCGCGGACACAAAGAGCGCTTTTCACTATCAATGCAAAACTTGTTTTTTTCTCATTTCTTCAAAAATGTTTCAGAGTCTGCAAATACCTATGGAACATTTTATCCCACCAGACTCAAGAATTGACATAATTTTAGCTTCTCTCGGTGGGTTTCTTTTGGTTCCTCGCGATGAAGTCAGATGATATTCACTTTCTGATTGCACACTTGAGCTGTGGAGAGTAGAGCTCAACCATTTAAGAAGGTGGAAACTTAAACTTAAATGTATTGGTTCTCATGCGTGTAATCTGGCTGACAATGCCCCTCTAATATCATAGACAAGTCAGATGCTCAGCTACCCTTTTCTCGTTGCCCGGCGCACATGCACTTTGTTCAAACGCGATAGATACTTGCATTAGTTCTGTCCATGTGGTGCATATCCGGACGGAGAGGTATCTATGACCCGAGGCCATGAATATGCAGGTGTGGGACCGTGGTCCGTGATTGAAAATAGGAAAGGGCGACCAAAATACACAAACCTCGGGACCTGAGCCTAACTGTTCCATAGAGATCATTTTTGAGTGTGAACCAAGCATCCACATTTGTCATCGTTCACTTTTTTCTTTCTGAAGCGACGACCGTGAATCTATATGGGACATCCTTCCAATTTTCTACATACACTTACATACTGTGTTGTCCACGGTTTGCCAACTCGTGGTTTGTAAAAACTAACAAAAAATTATATGCATATGTACGTCTTCTTGAAAAATCAAGGACTTGGCGGTCGCCAAAACCTCGGCCGAAATAAGACAGCATCACGAAGGGTGGACATCGCATGGTCGATTCTCCAGCCATTTCTAGAGTTTTTAGGACACGATACAAACGGGAGTCCTTGGAGTTACCGGAAATTGGGGACCATGTTCCTGCAGTCTGTGGATAACGTCTCCAGGATTTCGTGTCAAGACGACAAAATCATTGTCACTATACCAGGTGAGGCCGTGCGCGTGAGGGGCCTGAGACCCAGTGACTGATGACAATTGTCGCGAACCAGAGGCGGTCACAGCTTCGTAGCTGCGCGAGTCAGAGCTAATGCATGATCTATTTTGTTCTTAGGCCTATCACCAGATTGTAGGAGCACTTAGGCAGTATTCATCATGACCCTAGATATATTCGTTTTGATCTCATCCAAACCGATTGATATACTATATTTCTTGCGTATGTATCCAGGAACACTTAACAAGCGATGGGGTGTATACAAGTCAAATTACAAACCTTCATTCTCGCAAAGGATGTTCCAAGTGATTGCTGAAAGCATCTTCGTCCCGATAAGCCTATCACTCAATACGGAGCCTAAGCTCCGAGATAAACTATGAGGCAGATGATTCAGTTAGATGATCTACGTTGCGCTGCACCAGGGACAGTGCTTCTTACATCTATCTACATATGGGTCAATGTTCTGAGATTAGTTACGCCACTCATCACAGAAGAATCTGGGTCTCGTGGCTCGCCGTGCGGCTCAGGTGACGATTCGCTACCGATACCCACGACCCTTTCGATAAGTCTGACTCCTTGAAATGGACGCTTTCGACTGTATTGTAATCGGCTCAGGTCATGCGGGCAGCTGTGCGGCGCTCTCTGCAGTAGAGCACGGCTGTCAGCACGGTGAGTGCCCAGTCCTATTCGACAAACAACGGTTGATCGGATGATGATTGCGCTCGCAAGTTCTCATAATCGACAAATGCCCTCAAGAGTGGGTAGGGGGCAATGGTTTCTTCACCGCTGGCGCGCACCGGACGGTGCATGGGGGATTAGGCGACCTTCTCGCCATTATACAGGACATACCTCCCCCTGATTTGGTTGAACGTATTGATATGGAACCTTATACACGAGAAAGTTTCGTTGAGGACATCATGCGCCTCGGGAACGGCAAACCCGATCCGGCACTCGTTGACGCATTGGTCGACAACTCGCGAGCTGCTATCACCTGGCTTGCTAAGTTTGTCTCAGTACCGTTCGTATTTTCGTTCAACCGGCAAGCCTATGAGGTCGATGGAAGACAGAGGTTTTGGGGTGGCATGGTTCTCAGTGTTGTAGACGGTGGAAAAGGTTTAATTGCTGCACATCAGAAAGCGCTCAAAAGAGCTGGTGTTCAAATTTGGTTCGACACACCTGCGTTGTCACTTGTCATGGTTGACGACAAGGTATCCGGTCTCGTGGTTCGCAAAGATGGTCACGAAGTTGAACTCAGAGCTCGCGCCGTCATCTTGGCTGCAGGTGGATTTGAGGCCAATGCAGAACTCCGAGAAAAGTACCTTGGAGCTGGGTGGGCACAAGCTCGGGTAAGACGACCGTAAATTGTGAGATATCCATTTACAGACATCACTCAGGTACGTGGAACACCATACAACACTGGCGATGGGTTTTCCCTGGCTAAAACAGTCGGTGCGAAATTTACGGGTGATTGGGCTGGCTGCCACAGTACCGCTTGGGATGCAAATGCCGCTGCTAACGCAGGTGCGCGCGACCTCACGAACCAGTATACAAAATCTGGTTATCCACTGGGCATCATGGTGAACGCTAGCGGGGTACGTTTTGTGGATGAGGGCGAAGACTACCGTAATTATACATATGCAAGATTCGGGCGCGCTATTCTCAGTCAACCAGGGGGATTTGCCTTCCAGATCTGGGACTCTCAAGTAATAGCTAGCCTCAGAAAAGAAGAGTATGGCGACAGTATTGTAGAGAAGATTTTTGCGTCCACTCTCGAAGAGCTGGCAGAGAGGCTCGTTCAAAAGGGGTTGACTAATAAGGAATCGTTTTTGGCAACATTGAAGGAATTCAACGAAGCCGTTTACCGCCACCGGGACGAGCATCCAGATTTTCGGTGGGATCCAGCCGTGAAGGACGGGCTGTCTACACAGTCCAAAACCAAGCAGCTCACGATACCGAAGTCCAACTGGGCTTTGCCCCTGGACAAGCCACGGTTTATGGCTGTAAAAGTTACTTGTGGAATAACCTTTACGTTTGGTGGTCTGGAAATTGATCCCCAATCAGCGGCGGTATTGAGAGAAGATGGACGTGAAATTCCCGGGCTGTTCTGTGCAGGTGAGATGGTAGGAGGCCTTTTTTTCAACAACTACCCTGGAGGTAGTGGATTGACTGGAGGAGCTGTTTTTGGAATAAAAGCCGGAAGAAGTGCAGCTGGACTATAGTATAACGACCCGGATCTTTAAAAGATATATAACGCGACTAGAAATGAGACGGCGGAAGTAACGGCCTTCTAGTTGTCACAATCTTCCTCCAATTCTTTTGTCAAACCTTTGGAGAAATATGATACGCATTGCCCATCAATCCCAAATTTGAAGAGACCAAGAAGATAGCAAAAATCAAAGTCGCGAGGACGATCAAATTTTGCCATTCCATTTCATGACATCTTTGAATTGTGAGTAAAAATGAAGTTCGTATTTTCTCAAAGTATTTACACAAGTATGAGGACACAATACCGATCAACCCGTCATAGTTTGGGCATATCACATACATGGGGAGAGAGAGGAAAAGCTTCAACGGATGAATTTCCACAAGATTCTAAACTCAACCCGGCATCCTATCAAACGCTCTTTCACGATTGGTCGAGTCAGCATCCGGCACATGAACGGCACGGTGCGGGATTTCAAAACTTGGCAGTTTCATTTCACGTACAAACCGACCTTAAAAAAATACAAACCTTAGAAAAAGCATAATTTGAATACTACAGGCTTCAGACTTAAACTCTCTCCAGGATCTCCACAGTATTTGTAGAAGCCGAAAACATCCGGAAATCTCGTTTCATATCTGGGTCTTTGATAGTATTGATGATCTCAAAACGAATGTGATGTCACCGAAGAGCGCCGTCCAATCACGACTCGGATAAACTCAAGCTTAACCAATCGCGTCACTGAGCTCGTCAAGGCCAGCGTTGAACACGTCCCATGTCGCTCGTGGGCATCGTGCACGACGCTGCCTCTGTTCAACAGAAAGACGTTGTCAATGATGTGAACCCACAGAATGTAGAGGATGAATCGGGGTTATCACTTCGTCCAAATGTTGTTGATGGTACACCAAAACGCTCACCTGGGTCTTACTTTCGAATTCTTTCGGACTCCCCTTCTATGAGGACGGGACCTCCACGCTCTTTATCATACCCTCTTTCCTCGTCCCCGTCGTTATCTATGGAGAACCCGGATCTCATGTCGCCAGACGGCGTTTCCAAGTTCCCACTTGCATCTACAAACGACTTTCGAAGCGCTTTGGAGTACGAGCCCACGGAGAAAAAGGAGAAAAAGAGGGAGAGTAGAATAGGAGACGAAAGTTGGAGCCCTATGAAGTGGTTTCAGGATTCACCGAAGAATTCACCAAGAGAAGATGAACCAGGTTTTGATTTCGATACCCATGGTTCAGGAGAACGTACGCCTTGCGCCGCGATGAGCCAGACGCCGGTAAACAGGTCTCCTAGGATAGGGACTTCCAATAATTTGAAAAGCACCTCAACAAATGAAAGTTTCAACAGGCCCGGGGCTTCTCCCTCGCACAAATTCTCGACCTCTCCTTCTGCCCTCAAATTTTCAAACTTACGGCGTGCCATCTCCGGCTCTGATGCTAACCAAGACTCGAAGCCAGGACGCGACGGTAATCGATGGAGCATGATCCGCTCCCTAATACCCAATATTATAAACCAACAGCGGGAGGCCACACAACTAGGACCTTCCGCAGCTTCTCAGCAGGTAAATATCACAGACGAGCTCATTACTGGTGGTCTGGCAACTTTGATGCTTCGTCTCTGGTTTGAGCGCGACGAGAAAGATCATCGTCGCGTACCGGTCCTTCTCCATCGCCTTCGCATACGGGTCAGTGACAGTTTGCACCCTTTGCATGGGTCCAAGTCTGTGTTTCGCATCGAGTGCGAATACGCAAACGGGGCAGCGCGCTGGGTTATTTATCGTCAATTACGCGATTTTATATCTCTACACACCCACTATACTGTGTCGAATGTCTATAAACGTAACGTTGACAAAATGCCTGAATTTCCGCGAACAAGTACGTCTTCATTTGACTGTCCTATTTTTTTCCTGCACAACTTCAGGTCTACCCTACTTTAAATTTCTCAAGAAAGAAGGTCGTGATGTCAGTCATACTGATTTTGCCCGTCTGCAACGCGAGTCACTGGAAAATTACCTTATTGAATTGATAAGGGCAGTCGTGAGTATTTGTTTGTTCTCCATGACCTACAAATGTTAAAGCCTCTATATAGATGTTTCACCCGTCTTCGAATCGTTTGGCTGGGTTTCTCGAAATCAGCGCCCTCTCGTTAGCAACGGCACAGTCCGGAGGGTCCCAGTATAAGGCCGGGTATCTTCAAATAGCTGCCGAAGGCCTCGGCGGAGGCTTCGGACGGAAATCCACAGGATGGAGAGCCAAGAAAGCCGCCAGGTGGTGTGCCATTCGTGAAAGCTACCTCGTCGTGATGGAGGAACCAGGAGAGGTATAGTATAGTTTGACACAGCTCTATCTTTATGTTCACTTTTGCTCACCCAGTTGACGGTTTGGGATGTGTTCCTCCTTGATCCTGAATTCGAAATTGAACGGCCGAAGCGATACTATAGGCAAGGTCTGAACCTCTTGCATGTTGAAGTCCCTAGTGCCACAAATAAACCAGCCTACAAGGCGCATCATCCTGAGACAGGGCGTCGATTTATGATCGGTTCAGTAACCTCGCGGTTTTCTAGACTATTTCACGTAGATGAAGGACGTCGAGCCGCTTCAGTAAACGATGCACACGGAGATGACGACCATGACAGGTCAGCGCATGGCTCAGAAAGTTCTGAGTCTGTCGCTTCCCAAGCGCCTTGTGTAATGCTAGATCCTTCTACGAATGTCAACCCGTTGGTTGGTAAAAACGATGAACAACCAACAGAAGGACGGGATCATTCTGAAGACGTCTCAAAACATACTTTCTATATTACCAATGCTCAGATGCGACTCAAACTCTTTGCTCGCAATGAAGTAAAAGAGCTTTTAAATACTGTTTTCAGACTCATCCCTGACCCCTGCTCCACAGAGACAAATGTTACAATGGATTACTGCCCTTGAAAAAGTTGCAGCGACCTCTCATTATGCCGGCAAGAACCGGTTTGACAGCTTCGCCCCAATTCGTCTCAATGTTGCGGCCCAATGGCTAGTTGATGGTGTGAGCAAACAAGTACCCAGTTTGTTCCAACACTCACATGTTTGAAAGCGCGATTACTTTTGGAACCTCTCGCGTGCTATTCTTTTGGCCAGGGAATCCATCTACATTCATGACTGGTGGTTGTCTCCTGGTTAGAATCGGTCCTCTCTAGTCTCTAAGGTTCAATCTTACATTATACAGAGCTTCACATGCGACGTCCAGGCAAGGAGCGCTATCGATTAGACCGCCTCCTTGAGAGAAAAGCGAAGGAAGGCGTGAAAATTTACATTATCTGATAGTGAGTGTCTCCATCTGCGACAACATACTTATGCCGATTTTGCATGATCTTAGTCAAGAAGTCTCAAATCGTACCACGCCTACTGACAGCAAGTAAGCTTGTCATAGTCTGTTCAGTTTCAAGGGTGTAATTCCTGTAATTCAGCTACGCAAAACAGCGTTTAATGTCGCTGCATCCAAATGTAATGGTTCAGCGATCTCCGTCACATTTCCAGACCGGTACCTTCTATTGGGCACATGTAATTGAATTCGCCTCAGATTACTTGTGGTATCTTCTCATTTGATTTGAACCTCTCAGCACGAAAAACTCTGTGTAATCGATCAAGCTATTGCTTTCATGGGTGGTCTTGACCTCTGTTTCGGACGGTATGTGACCCATAATTGATGATTCACCAACATTGTTGAGAGCGAGGCAGATGGGACACACCACAACATGCCCTAATTGATGACACTGAGGGTACTGACGAACCGGAAATTTGGCCAGGTGTGCATGTGCATGTTGCAGACAGCTCTTCTATCCTTACCGACCCCCCGTCGCATGACACAGGAAAGGATTATAGCAACCCTCGAGTGACTGACTTCCATACTCTCAATAAACCTGAAGAGGATATGTATGATCGTACAAAAGTTCCGAGGATGCCCTGGTACATATCTTTGACATATCTGGTTCCCAAAGTTGAAGGTGTACTTTTTAGGCATGATGTAGCATTGCAGGTAGTCGGACAACCTGCCCGAGATCTCGCCCGCCACTTCGTGCAGAGGTTAGTGATGGGGTATAATTTTCGCATCGTGCCATTAACGTGTGCTTCCAAGATGGAACTATCTCCTGAGAATAAAGGTCCGTTTTAGTGTCACAGATCTTTCAGAATTATCAACGGACTTAGAACCACTCTCGGCTTATGCCATTCTTATTGCCACCGCCGGAGTTCAAACCTGGAGAACTACATCAATTAGGCCTCACGGGGACTTGTGAGATGCAGATCTGCCGCTCCGCTGGGCCGTGGTCGATGGGTACTCCCGCGAAGATCGAGCATTCCATACAGAATGCTTATCTCAAGGGTTTGTGCTCGTGTTCCTTCAGGCATTGTGGAGCTGACGACTGATCTATCAGCCATTCAAATGTCAGAACATTTTGTGTACATTGAAAACCAATTCTTTATCTCCTCGTACGTTTTGCTAATTTGCCTCGTCTTGATCTATGGCAACTGATGGTAAACATTCGCGGGAAGGACGACGGTAAATGATGTCAAGGTCGAAAACAAAATCGGAGATGCAATCGTCCATAGAATTCTCCGTGCATACCACGATGGTATACCGTGGAAATGCTGCATCGTAATACCATTGCTCCCTGGCTTCACCTTCCCTGTAGATCATAGTGATGCTAGTGCGGTGTGTCGCCAGTCCATCGACGCCGTTGACGGTGAATTAATCTCGGTGTATGGTTAGATCCGGATTATACTTGAATGTCAAAACCGCACCATCTCTCGAGGTCCTAATTCAATATTTGCTCGACTACGTAAGGAGGGCATTGATGTTTGGAAACGTTCTATTTTATCCCTTTTTAATATTCTGATTCTTCGTTTCCATAGCCGGATGAGTATATATCTATCTTTTCGCTACGCAATTGGGCCAAAATGCGTGGGGATGTCTTGACCACAGAACAGGTAAGCATATTGTCCTTGGTGAGATGCCCTTTTAATGATCTTCGCAGGTTTACATACATGGTAAAGTTTGTATCGTCGACGATCGCTTGGCTATCATCGGCAGTGCCAACATTAACGAGCGATCTCAACGCGGAGATCGTGATTCTGAGTTGGCCGCGGTCATTCGAGACACCGATATGATCGATTGGTAAGTGTGCCGCGAGCCGTATCGTACTCTCAAAAGGATCTTTGTTCACGGGTTCTAGCACCATGGCGGGAAAATCGTTCAAAGTGGGACGTTTTGCCCATACACTCCGAGTTCGATTGATGCGAGAGCATCTTGGAGTCAACGTGGACGCGTTGGATGAAGAGGACCTCATGACAAAGGAACCCGTGCAACCCGAGTATGCGGAAAACGCTTGGGATCCAGATACAGAGCAGCTTTACGGTAGAGAGGAGGGTGTCACACACATCAAAAAATCCAAGCAACGCACTGCTGCCGGCGCGTTGTTCCGTGATACGGTTGGTGGCGCTAAACAAGGTTTGATGTCTTCCTTATGTCTTGTAATCATTCCTTATCCCATCTACAGCCGTCCATGCTACAGGTGAAAATGCCTCAAAAGCAACGACAAGCACGCTACAGAAGGTCGGTTTGGGGGAGAAAGCCGCCTCATCTGCTGCAGGCGACGATATCTTGAAAGCCGAACGGAAAACCTTTACACGTGAAGGTCAGGAAGTACCTGGGTTTGCAAGCTCAATTGTGCCTACTCTCGAAGAAAAAACTGTCGCCGAAGGACGACCACCTACGGAACAAAAGTATAAGTCTTCCAAGCAGGATATCGATACAATCGAGCAAATGGCCGGATGTGATGTGACCAATTTCCGTCCCCGCAAGTCGGTGACTGAAAACGGGGATTCTCAGCCTCGCACCGACGACCACACTCTATACGGTGCTCCTGCAGACGCATCGAAGTCCCCTCAGACTGATGATCAGCCACCTCATACCCAATCAGGAGTTAATAACGTCAACAAGGAAGAGCAGGCTGCCGTCGAGGCACGTGCATCGATACGAATGTCGATGAAATCTTGGAAGATGAAGACTTCACGCCCTAAAGTCGAAGTTGACGGGTTCGAAGATCCCATTTCTGACGCTTTCTGGAAGAATGTCTGGGTAGCGAGTGCTGTGTACAACGTAGGTCGTTCCACCCCTTAATCTTGTTCCTTGCTGATCAGAAATACAGACTCAGATTTATCGAAAAGTTTTTCATGCGATTCCCGACGATTTGATTACGACATGGAAACAATACAAAGAATTTATTCTTCACCACGAAAGGTTGAATAAGAGAGTAAGTTTCAAACACCAGTTCAGGTTTGATTAATCATAAGCTTCTCTTTTTCCTAGCCTCGCGACAGCGCGAGTTCTGAGCCTGCTGGAAGAGTCCCATCTGAAATGGGAGATGAAAGCGTAGCGGAAACAGGTTCTGATGAAGGGATCCGTCAGAGTAGAGAGGGTCTAGAGAACCGTTCGGCATCAACTTTTAATAGCGTCGCTGGTCATTCGGAAAAGGATTTTCGACCTCGAAGACCCACCCGAGGCAGCGAGCCCTTCGAAAAATGGGAACGCGAAGAAATGGAGAAACTCTTGGGTCAGACCAATGGACACTTGGGTGTGTCAACTGTGTCAATTCGCTTCACAACGTCCTGTTGACTCCTCAAATATTCTCCTTAGTTCTGTTTCCCAATCGCTTCCTCGAAGGCGAGGATATTGCCAATAATTTCTTATTTAACGCTGATCGGTACAGTTTCCCTGAACCTCTCTGATATTTGTGCTGAAATCTTTGCCTAGATTATTACCTTTGCCGATTTATTTATAACTGATACCATGACTCCCAGCTGCAATATTTTATGAATTCTTGTACCCGACAATGTAATTACTGTAGAATAGTCGAAGAGCTTTTTATCATGCTTTCCAGCATGTGTTTTCCGCTAACTCAATCAAAGGTGAAGGATGCCAGATCAATTGTGAGTGCTGCAGCGAGGACGTAAAGAGGCCGCAAAGTAAATGAAGGGACAGCAGTGTTTTTTAGACACCTTCCAGCCGCGTGAGTCGTTTGAACAAGTTTACTTGTAGTTGCTGGTACGCTGATGGTGGCTGTGGGTGGAGGCGAAGTGAGAGTCCCATTTGTAACGAAGACAGGTGCAAGGATAGCAGGGACGCTTGGATCAGGATATTCTTCGTAGCAGCCCACTTGTACTGGGTTGTTACCTGGTAAAGTGTCAAGTGTACCGGTTGCTATCACGAAGTAGCATCTTCAGGTCATCACGCATACGACAGGGTTTTATGACTTACTAGTTTCGTCAAAAGTGTCCGTTATGAAGCAATTATTATGTTGGTTGATAGTGAATGTGCCTTGGGCCGCGCAGCACGTAGGGTCTCCGTATGGATTGCAATGGCATTCGTTGAGCGCTCGCTGGAGAGTATCAGGTTCCCATCCATTGAAGAAATCTGAATGAGAGTTTATAAGATTGATACAGATGAATCCCCGGAGATGTACCTGCATGATATCCATATCCGGTGGGGTCTCCGTTAGAATAACTAAGCAATACAAACGGACATCAGAACGACTCATAACGAGGGTGACAAGAATAACTTTACACAAATGGTTGGTCGGGTGTCATCGCTTCATGTCGGTAGGCATCGAAGTCTCCTGTATTCCAATATACCTGAAACTACTGAGAGGTTTCGTCATTCAGATTAGATGGTTATTACCTCCATAAAGATGCGAGGGAGTGTCAAGGGGAAATCAGGATCGCTGCACGTTCCATTATCTGGACCAGTAGACAGGAAGGATACGTGGGATTTATGGTCCGCAGAGTCCACATTCTGAATTGTAAGTGGTTGAACAATGACAATTTGCAATATCGTTAACAATAGGAATACCTTTCCATCCCAACAACTCGGAAAGTTCTTCAGATTTTTTTTTCAATTCTCAACAGAATCAATTATGTCAAAGACTTGGTACGAACTATTTGAGCACGGATCCCCGATGGACATTTCCCACTTGGAAGCTCATTGAATCTGCTGGACGTACCACTGAAATCCAGACATAGAAATGATATGGCTTGCTGAGCAAAACTGCTAGGGTCGAAAGTACGAAGGTTTGGATCCCCTGGACCTCACTGAGACTGGTTACAGACACAGGTGTATAGACCATACCAGAAATCATACGAAACTACAGCCGCAGGTGGAATTGTATGAGTATCATATGCTAAGATGTCAATGCCTTTTCTTACATTCTCAGGGAATGGCGTTGTATAACCCGGCACTTCGCTAAAGAGGTAGTCTGAAGCAGTAGTTGAGATTGAACAAGTAGTGAAACGTTAGAAGGCAACAGACATCTAAGCGCTTTTATGAGTATTTTCATCTCAAAGATGACTTATTGAAAGCGAACATCACCACGCTGCCATTTGCACTTGTAAAACTCCCATTCCGCCACCTGTACAGCAATCATCAGAGAAAGGTATGTACCTTTGCATTCCAAAGAAATGAAAGTAGGGCAACAATACTGAAAATACAAGTGCTCGAAAAACATCAAAATGAGTCGATATAGTTGAGAGGAGATGACAAAAAGTCGTTCACCGGGAACCAGTAATTGCTCTTATCTTCAATAATAGGCATTGACGTGCATTCGCTGTGCAGAAGACTAGCGGTTGTGAGATGAAGCCCAAAATTACTTCCGCCCAATACTGGAATTCCTCTATCCATCAATATTTTGTCATGAACACACAGAGAATGAGAACCTGAATGGACATGAGTAGATACCGTACCCGCTGATTCTATGGGATCGAGCCGCTGCGTGGTCAAGATGTTGTCTGTGGTTGCGTTTGTTCATTTGCAATCAGTAACCCCAAACATTGCTCAGCAAAGATATTGCTTTACTTGCTCCCATGAGCCAATACGCTCGCCCTAGAAAAGCCTTTGTTAGGGCCATGCAGATAATACAGATTATCACAGAAAAATTCATGTCAGTTGTCAGAAGAGTGAGGGCACAGAGAATGATTGAGCGGAATACGATGAGTTATCTACCTGCCGACATGAGGTTATGTGATGACATCCACGAGGCTGAGATGAAAACCTCAAGAAAACCATGTGTAAGGAATGTTTCAAGCGCTGTCTGAGCGGAGATGAGACGACCGGCCAAATAGCTACCTGATTGTTCTGTTGAATGGACAACGTGCCGAGGACTTAAACGAAGTGCTATTTGATAGAAGTGTAAACAGGAGATGTACCGATTGTTAGCGAAGAATTGAATCGTCCATCATGCTGTGACAAGAGATTCACCGCATACAGTGCTACCAGGTAGCTAGCAGTCAATTATACATTGAACTGAGGACTTACTATGTCTACTAGATAGGATTTAAGCACTGTGTTCTAACACTGAGAGCACTATTTGCCCTAACTACGTTCCCTATGATGCTCCGACGTTTTTCTTTCCTTTGCCCTCTCGAGATATCGAGGATGATCTCTTCAAGTTCTGCTGATTGTGTGTACCGAGAGGGCAAGAGTCGCCTCGCAAATGCCGCTAATATAACAAATACAATAATCGAAGGTGATTCGCGATTTAGAGGTGTGACAGGGCTACAAGTACGTCAATACATCTTCATTTTTTTGAAGCATTCAAGTTCCCCCTCCCCGGACACGTCACGTGAATATTACCGCGAAAACTGACCATTAATCGCTCATTAGAATTTTCTTTAGGGGGCACAGATTGTATCATGCGTACACTGCCATATACCTTGTTCTCTTTCATCATCCTAGTCTACACTATTATCTGGCATCTTGAAATTCTGAATCATCGCTATTCTATACTAGCACATGCTATCACTATTCATCTTTTGAACATTTGAGATCATACACTTGAATTGGTCATCTTTACGGCCCGTTATATTTACCAATTGAACTGTTTCATGATGAAGATGATTTTGAAGTCGGTGAGAAAAATTGATATCGTCTCTCCGCCCAGTTTTCGGATAAATATCCGATTTCTGGCGATATTTAATGATGAGATGTGGAATGTCCAATAGAGCTCAATATGTATTGGAGCATTTGACAACCGCAGTTCTACTCCACCTGGACCTTCCTCGTTAGACCACGAGACACGACCACTGAGGGCGTTGAGACCAAAGTAAGTGGCCAGAACCTGCTGCACATGCCCTTTTCCAAATGGATCTACGGCATCATGCCTTGTGATGAAAGAAGCACCATTGGAAGTAACCATAGAGGATTTGTCCTTCACAAGTAGGATGCAATGAGAGTAAGTAATGCATGACCATTTGAGATCAAAGCCAAAAGTTTCAAGGTAGAGCCAAGTCGAGACGATGGAAAAGCAACTGCCAATGGTGCATGAGAAATAGAATAACCAGTATATAGTACATGGTGTATTGATACGTTGTTCTGACATGTCACCTGATGTGTCATGTGATGTCTTCCAGGGTCAGTTGTTCTAATCTCCGCTATGGCAAGTGCCGTCGTGTTTTGTGGTGACATGTTAGGGGCTATGCATTACGTCTTGTTGAACATGCCCCACTGGATTTACTCTTTCTGTTACTTGCTCAATGTGGGATTCTGGCAAAATGTCTACTTCGACCGTCATCTGGAGCTCTGACAATGGAGATCTGACCGAAAAAAAGCATGTCACATGCTTTGTCACTCTATTGTCACTTTTGGACGATGTATATCTTCGGAGAACTTTCATACTAGCCGCGATAATTGGGAGTCACGGGGCTCAGCTTTTGCTTGCTGTGAATAACTCCCTACGTGGAACCCGCATTTACGTCAAACAAGCTGATGCATGGAAAAAACCCAACTATGTGAGACGCAATAATTGGGAGTCACGGGGCTCAGAATGGAGGTCATGCTTGCTGTGAAAGACTCCCTACATGGAACCCGCATTTACGTCAAACAAGCTGATGCATTTAAAAAAACCAAGTATGTGAGACGCGATAATTGGAAGTCACGGAGGTGATGCTTGCTGTGAAACACTTCCTACTTGGAATCTGCATTTACGTCAAACAAACTGATGCATGTGGGACCTCGGGACTTGCTGTTCTCAACCCCAGCATATGGCATGCGATGGCACTGAGCAATGAACAACCTCTTTGATCCCCCATGAGGAAACTGCAATAGTACTCTGTATGTGGATGCTTGCCACGCAGCAGCCTCCGAAAATGCTCCTTACCCTTGGTACGCGCATTTCCGCACTACTAATGGGCATTTGACCCTTGGCGATGTTCTGGTTCATGTAATGTGGTGAAAAAACTACCACTTCAAGTTATGTGCATTACTACTTCATCCATTGTTGCTGTGACATAGATAGTACAGTGTTCAAAAGCAGAAGATGCATTTTTGTATGATTGACGTATTGCATGGTGGCAGCCGTACATGTTGACTTCTGACAGACGCTATGAAAACAAGCTCATGACAGCCAATATCGACGGAGTCTCATTCCTCCCAATAACGAGAACAAACTATATGAAACACTAAAGCATGGAGAGATGGGTATATAAACCTGAAGAGGTCCAACATTGCTATCGCTACATATCCTATTGAACAATGGCTTCCACTGATGTCCCCAATGCTTCCAACAAATCTAGGCTCTATGATGCTATTATATGCGATCCCGGCGACGTGCTTTTTACCTGGTCTTCATCCCCAGAGTCTCCTCTTCCTGCAAGCGTCTTTCGCAGAATCCTCTCCTCTTCCCACTGGTTTGAGTATGAAAAGGGCAATCTCGACAGGGCCGAAGTATACTCCCTTGTTGCGAAGCAATTTGCAATCGAACCTGCTGCCATCAAGAACACATGCCAGATTTTGTCGGACTCTTTGCAGAGCAACAAGAAAATGCTGGAGGTCATCAGAGAGCTTAAGGAAACAGGCCTCTCGATCTATGCCATGTCCAACATATCAGCACCGGACTGGGAGATGTTGAGAACGAAAGCAACTCAAGCGGAATGGGCACTATTCGATTATATATTCACGTCGTATGCTTCCTGCCTAACCCAGTCTATGTCGGATGCAAGTGTACTGAAGGTTTATTATCAGTGCTTCTGCTGGTCAGCGCAAGCCAAACATTGGTTTCTTCAAACACGTTATCGAGAAGAGTGGTATCGATCCTTCCCGCACCATATTCGTTGACGACAAGTTAGAGAACGTCTTGACAGCTCGATCTTTTGGAATGCATGGAATCGTCTTTGATGACGAATCCAAAGTCATTCAAGACCTCAGAAATCTTTGCTTTGATCCCATTGTCCGTGGAAAGCAATTTCTAGCCTCTCACAAGAAGAATTTGGTTTCTGTGACTTCGAATGACATTGAATTTATGGAGGTCTGTTCTGTATTCCTCCCAGATGCAAATTGGCTAATGGTTTCTGTCAGAATTTTTCACAACTTCTGATCCTCCTAGCTACAGGTGATGAGTGAGTTGACTCTTTGTTTTTCTTGATCTAAAATGTGATGTACTCGAGAAGGTCCCTAGTCGATTTCACCATGGAGTCTCCAGGGCTGTTCAACGTCTTTCAGGGTCGTAGTTTGCTTACTACGGAACTTTATCCGTGTGTTTGATTCAATGTCTCTATACCAACTGAACATGACAATTGCCTATCAGGAATGACCTTGATACGACTTCAGTCGGCCTTACTGTCTCAAGCCATGTTGATGCGGAAACCAAACATAGAATCATGGACGAAATGCTCCACTACCGAGACTCGGATGGAATTATCCAAGTATACTTTGATCACTACCGTCCTCGTATTGGTAAAACTTGCATACACTCCAGATTTAATGTGATCACCGATTCACAACCTTCTATAGATCCTACCGCCTGCGTAAACGTGCTCAACCTCTTCTATCAAAACGGTAGAGGCCATGAACTATCAGCGACACTTGACTGGGTTGAGCAAGTTCTCAAAAATCGCGCATACATTTCAGGGTCATATTACTACATCGGTGCTGACCAGTTCTTGTTCTTCCTGTCTCGGCTCCTCCAGAATTCTGTGGAGGTACGCGAACGCCTCGAGCCGATATTTAAAGAGCGGGTCATGGAACGTTTCGGCACAGAAGGAGACTCCTTTTCCCTTGCTGCTCGCATAATCGCTGCGACGGTAGTGGATCTTGTAGACGAACACGATTTCATATCTCTCATCTCAATGCAGCATGAAGATGGTTCGTGGGGCGATAGCTGGTTTTGGAGATACGGATTATCTTCGACTTTCGTTCGAAATGACGGCGTGACCACTGCATTTGCCATCCGGAGCATTGGACAGGTCCAGTCGCTGCGCAAGAGGCAGTCAAACACTCCAAATTTCGGTCAAACTTTGCCGCTGCTCCGCTCAAAAGTCTAAGGGCCGAAAGGCATAAACTTTGATACACGATATGGGTTATCTAGGTTTTGGTGACCTGTGAGAACATTGTGACTCAAAACTTGGTGGAGGTTATTAAGCAGGTTGTGCCTCTGTCATATGGTTACTAGCATGAGCTTTTAAGCTCTTAATATGAGAGATTGGATATAAAACTGGAAGAACATGAGACCTTAGGGGAGTGTGTTCCTAGAAAAATTGAAGATCCTGAACCCAAGGTGGGAAAACTTATGTTAGAATAAAAGACACAACGATACCGACCTCAGCTTTGGAAAGTGTAAAGCAGAATAGCCAGCAGGGAGACCTTCCTACCGTTGAAGAGTTCAGGGAGCGCCTGTGACAGAAAGAAGCGAGATCTGGATAAGACCATTTAGATATTACCAGAAATTGAAAGGAACGAGAAAGTAAGGAATTGGCCAATATACAACGAGATCTGGAACATGATAACTCAAGTAACGTTAACACACCGGGGAGGGCATATCGTGTCGGAATTTCAAATGTGCAATCTCGGCCTTAGACTCCGTCAGGAACCTTTTGGGTTTTCTTGACTCTTGATCTCTGAAGCTCTGTTTTTATCTCAAAATGCAGGATATGTCTACCGATACACTGGATTCCGAGACTTTATCAAAACTCACTGTTCCTCAACTAAAAGCAATATGCAAGGAAAAGAAGATATCGGCCTACTCGAAGCTCCAGAAAGCCGCAATCATTCAAAAGATTCTTGAATATGCTAGGGCAGGAAAAAGTCCCTCAAAGTTGGCTGATGTTTCTCAAGATGCGCCGCGTCGACCGAGCTCGAGCATGACAGGAGTGGTTACTGGGTCTACAGTCCACTCTGATATCTCTCAAGCGACTTCTCAACAACATCCAAGTATTCAAGCATCAGTGGTAGCACAGAAAGACCATGGACGATCGGTCAATGACACTACCGCTACTTTCCATCCCTCACGCACATCACCGACTGCTCCTTTGGCCACTCCTGGATTCCTATCATCAAGCTCTTTAGAACGCCCCGCATCAAAACGCAAGGCCGAGGCTGCGCCTGTGAATAATGGCAACCTCAAGAAAAAGCTTATTTTCGCGGTCAACTCGTCGCATATATCCGGAGAATCTGTAGGAATGCAACTGTCGACGTCTTCTGTTCTTTCCGGTCTTCACATAGTTGATTCTCTATCTTTACCTGTAAAATCTATAGCCGCGGCTCGTTCTTCTGCGTTAGCCATTTCAACCGTTCTGGACACTTCAACGGTGCCGAGACCTCCTACTTCCGCCTCGAATCGATGTTCTGGTCCTACCGAGAAAACAGAGACTAAGAAAATTAGGAAACGGTTTGTCCCCCTCGTGATCAAAAAGGCAGAAACTATTCTGCAACAAGACGCGAAGTCCAGAAGCTCTCCCCTTCTTGCTGTTAGCATGCCAACATGTGTCTATGACCTGGACTTTGATGATCCACCTCTGTTACTGCTCCTGCCTGTGACAATGCCTCCGTCTTTGTCACAACGCAGACATGTCTTGGGCTTCTCTCTAGCATTCTGTTTAGTCTCGCCACGGGATCTCAAAAGCCTGGCGCAGTGCTCTCGTCTCTTTCGATATGCAGGTCTGTCGTTGCAAAACAAAATTAGTTAATATTGATTTTACATGGTCATGAAAGTCTACATTTCCGCAGCGCAGCGTTTGATTCGAGATTTTTCTGGACGTCGACTTACATCCATGATGAAGCAATATTCACCAAACACGACAAATATGTGGCCATATCTAACAGCTAGAAGAAAGGAATATATCATCCGCCAAAACACTTTTCGAACCTCGTTCCTTGGCAAGGCTTTTTCTGGAAAACACCCAATTTCGAGTCGCTTATGGACGAGTCCTGATAATGCAAAGCAAGCAACAATTTCAGCAAGGCAAGTTATTCTCTACCCCTCAGGCAATAATTACGTTCAACGACAGGTTCCTCCTAACTCGCTTGTTCTTCAAAGTGTCGATTGGTTTGACTCCAGAGACGGACTTCACAATTTTCGCTGCTTACTTCAGCAACATCTCTTTCTCCATTTCCACTAAGCACTAAGTTCGAGGATGAGTTATCCTCCTCCTCCCCCTGGCTTTGTGCCACCTCCACCCCCTGGGATGCCTCCTGCGGGCAATGGAGCGTCTGGCTCTCAAATGCCTTTAGAAGGTAAGCCATTCGAGCAAATTTGGCGACATTTGTTCATATATTTTCAACCACGTCTAGTTCTTACCCAGAAGTCTATGAAATGGATTCAGATGCAGAAAAAACGATACGGAGAGAAGAGGAAAGGTGGATATGTAGATATGGGAAAGCAGGTGCGTTTTCACGAAATCTACCGCCGTACTTTAGACGCGTTGTCTGACGTTCTTGAATTTTAGGATTTACCTCCAGAGCATGTTCGCAAAATCATAAAGGACCACGGAGACATGAGCAACCGCAAGTTCCGTAACGATAAACGCGTTCACCTTGGTGCTCTTAAATATGTTCCCCATGCTGTGATGAAGCTTCTCGAGAACATCCCGCATCCCTGGGAGCAAGTTCGTGAGGTTCCAGTATTGTACCATATTACGGGTGCCATCACCTTTGTCAACGAGATTCCGCGAGTCATCGAGCCAGTTTATCACGCACAGTGGAGTACGATGTGGCTTGCCATGCGACGCGAGAAGAGGGATCGTAGGCATTTCAAGCGTATGCGTTTTCCCCCATTCGACGACGAGGAGCCTCCGTTAGACTATGGTGACAATGTTTTGGACGTGGACCCTCTAGAGGCTATCCAGCTGGAACTCGATGAAGAGGAAGATTCTGCAATTATGGACTGGTTCTATGACGCCAAACCGCTTATTGACACTCCAGCCGTGAATGGCCCCTCTTACACATACTGGTCGCTTTCACTCCCTGTGATGGCGAATCTTTACCGTCTTGGAAGGAACCTACTCTCTGACCAGCCAGACCAAAACTCGAGCTACCTGTTTGACAAAAAGTCTTTCTTCACTGCGAAGGCCTTAAACATGGCTATTCCTGGTGGACCTAAGTTCGAGCCTTTGTACCGCGATATGGACACATTTGATGAGGACTGGAACGAGTTCAATGACATTAACAAAGTTATTATTCGCCAGCAAATTCGTACCGAGTATAAAGTGGCCTTCCCTCATCTTTACAACTCACTCCCTCGTTCTGTCCACATCGCTCCTTACCATTTCCCTAAAAACGTATACATTCGGACAGACGATCCTGACTTGCCTGCCTTCTATTTCGACCCACTGATCAACCCTATCTCTCTGCGTGGACACACACCAAAGAATGCGCCACTGATTTCGCATGAAGATAGTGTCTTCGGGCCCAACGATGCGGATGATGATGATTTTGAATTGCCTGAAGATCTCGTGCCTTTCTTAGGAGACAAAGATCTTGAGAATGAACTCACTGCCGATGGAATCGCGCTCTGGTGGGCACCTGACCCCTACAATCGTCGCTCGGGTCGTATGAGAAGAGCGCAGGATATTCCTCTCGTGAAAAATTGGTATTTGGAGCATTGTCCGCCCAATCAGCCTGTTAAGGTCCGGGTGTCGTATCAGAAGCTTCTCAAATGCTATGTTTTGAACGAATTGAGGACAAGATCTGAAAAGGCAATGTCAAAGAAGAATCTCTTCCGACAGCTGAAAGCCACGAAATTCTTCCAGACCACCAAGCTGGATTGGGTGGAGGCTGGCTTGCAAGTGTGCCGACAGGGATACAACATGCTCAACCTCCTGATCCATCGTAAAGTACGTTCTCAACTGGAAGTAAAGGATCGGACGAAGACTGATTTTTATTCAGAATCTAAACTACCTTCATCTCGACTACAATATGAACTTGAAGCCGGTCAAGTAAGTATACAGCTCACTTGCTTGAAGTTTTGCTTACAGCTACCCGCAGGACTTTGACTACGAAGGAGCGTAAAAAGTCGCGTTTCGGGAATGCATTCCATTTGTGTCGCGAGATTCTGCGTCTCACCAAGCTCGTTGTCGATGCGCATGTTCAATTCCGACTTGGTAACGTTGATGCGTTCCAGCTTGCTGATGCCCTTCAATACATATTCGCTCACATCGGTGCCTTGACGGGAATGTATCGTTACAAGTACAAGGTTCGTAATATAGACTTAGATCTTCTATCATTAACTTATCTGGTGTGTAGCTCATGAGGCAAGTCAGAATGACGAAGGATTTGAAGCACCTGATCTACTATCGCTTTAACACAGGCCCTGTTGGCAAGGGTCCCGGTTGTGGCTTTTGGGCCCCTGGCTGGAGGGTCTGGTTGTTCTTCATGCGTGGAATTGTCCCTTTGCTTGAAAGATGGTAAGAAAGGATCCAAACATCCTTTCGTTATCTTGACAACCCTTCTAGGCTCGGAAATTTGCTTGCTCGTCAGTTCGAGGGCAGGAACAGCAAGGGTGTTGCAAAGACAGTGACGAAGCAGCGTGTTGAGTCTCACTACGATCTTGAGCTGAGAGCGGCCGTGATGCACGATATTTTGGACATGATGCCGGAATCTATCAAGCAGAATAAGGCGAAAACTATTCTGCAACACTTATCTGAGGCATGGAGGTGTTGGAAAGCGAATAGTGTGTTCACTCCTTATTTGATCTGACTCATCAGCTGATGATTTATCCAGTTCCTTGGAAAGTTCCCGGCATGCCAACGGCAATTGAAAACATTATTCTTCGTTACATCAAGAGCAAGGCTGACTGGTGGTGCTCGTAAGCGCCTTTTATCTTATACGTATCGTTCGTTGCTCATCAATACACCTTAGTGTTGCTCATTATAATCGTGAGCGAATCAGGCGTGGAGCTACTGTCGATAAAGCTGTTGTCAAGAAGAACTTGGGACGTTTAACTCGTGAGTTGTCCGTCTAGTCATTTCTATCCCAACGCTAAGTTAGATGACTCTAGGTCTCTATCTGAAAGCCGAACAGGAACGACAGCACGGATACCTTAAGGATGGTCCGTATATTAGTGCTGAAGAAGCAGTAGCCATCTATACGGCAACGGTTCACTGGCTCGAAAGCAGGAAGTTTGCACCTATCCCTTTCCCGTAAGTGACCTAAGTCCTGTTGGAGTGACTTCGATTCTATTATGTTCCTCATCCTAGGCCACTGTCTTACAAGCACGATACGAAGCTTCTTGTTCTTGCGCTTGAGAAGCTCAAGGAGGCGTACTCCGTAAAAGGTCGTCTCAATCAATCTCAGCGGGAGGAATTGGCCCTGATCGAGCAGGCATACGATAACCCTCATGAATGTAAGCGCTTCTCATGATCGTTCCGCTAATCCTGATCCAACCAATAACAACGTAATCGGCTATAATAACAAGCGGTGCTGGCCGCGAGATTGCCGTATGAGGTTGATCAAACATGATGTCAACTTGGGTCGTGCAGTCTTTTGGAATGTCAAGCAGAGTCTTCCCAGGTCTCTGACTACCATTGAGTGGGAAGACACTTTTGTTAGTGTGTATTCCCAGAACAATCCTCAGCTGCTCTTTTCCATGTGTGGGTTCGAGGTCCGCATCCTCCCGAAAATCCGTACCATGAGTGGAGAGCAATTCTCGCTGAAGGATGCTGTATGGAACCTTACCAATGAGCAGACCAAGGAGCGTACAGCACAAGCCTTCCTTCGTGTATCAGATGAGGGTATGGTTTTTGACATAATTTCTTCTTGCTGTTTGACTCTTTTTCAGGTGTTCAGCAGTTCAACAACCGCATACGTCAAGTGTTAATGAGCTCAGGCTCCACGACCTTCTCCAAGATTGTCAATAAATGGAACACCGCACTTATTGGGTTGATGACTTACTACCGTGAAGCCGTCATACACACCAATGAACTTCTTGATTCTCTGGTCAAAGCCGAGAACAAGATCCAGACACGTGTCAAGATTGGTCTGAACAGTAAAATGCCATCCCGTTTCCCTCCTGTTGTTTTCTACACTCCCAAGGTTAGTCGGTGTCCCATGTATAAGGGTTATCAGGCTCATGTTTTCCAGGAACTTGGAGGTCTTGGAATGTTGTCTATGGGGCATGTTCTTATTCCTCAAAGTGACCTTAGGTGGTCCAAGCAGACAGACGTAGCTGGTACGTACCGCGCAATTCCATCAGTATCATGTCTTCACGAGTCATACAGTTACACACTTCCGTGCTGGAATGTCGCACGAAGAGGATCAGCTGATTCCCAATCTGTATCGCTACCTGCAGCCTTGGGAAGCGGAATTCCTTGACTCAGCCCGTGTCTGGTCAGAGTATTCCATGAAGAGGAAGGAGGCAAATGCTCAAAATCGTCGACTCACTCTTGAGGATTTGGAGGACAGTTGGGATCGTGGCATCCCCCGTATCAACACTCTATTCCAGAAGGATCGTCATACGTGAGTGAGCTCTTCTTGTCATATGTATTATGACTCAAATATTCAATCAGATTGGCTTATGATCGTGGTTGGCGTGTTCGAACAGACTGGAAACAGTACCAACTCCTGAAACAGTAAGTATTTTCGTTAGCAAATCTGCAACAGAAACTCAGCGCCTATTAGCAATCCTTTTTGGTGGACATCACAACGCCATGACGGCAAGCTTTGGCAACTGAACAACTATCGTGTTGATGTCATTGCGGCCTTAGGTGGTGTTGAAGGTATTTTGGAACACACTCTATTCAAGGGGACCTATTTCCCTACATGGGAAGGTGAGTTATCGCGCCCGTCGCTGCTCTTACTTTTCCATTGTTGCTCACATTCCATTAGGTCTGTTCTGGGAGAAGGCATCTGGCTTTGAGGAATCAATGAGATACAAAAAGCTCACAAATGCCCAACGATCTGGTCTTAACCAGATTCCAAATCGTCGATTCACCCTTTGGTGGAGTCCCACCATCAATCGCGCCAATGTCTATGTTGGTTTCCAGGTTCAACTGGATCTTACAGGCATTTTTATGTGAGTTTTACAAATCTGCAACATCTACTCGAACTTACTTTGTGCGTTTATAGGCACGGAAAGATTCCTACTCTGAAGATCTCTTTGATTCAGATTTTCAGAGCTCACTTGTGGCAGAAGAGTTAGTATCCGTGGATTTTATGCGATGTACTGTTATCTGACTGATTGTTTTCAGTTCATGAAAGTGTTGTCATGGATTTGGTATGTTGTTTTGGCCTCAATCAGCATTCGGCCTAACATTTTCAATAGTGCCAAGTCTTTGATCAAGAACTCGAACCACTGCAAATTGAGACCGTACAGAAGGAGACAATCCATCCTCGTAAGAGTTATAAAATGAATTCTTCATGTGCAGACATTCTGCTCTTTTCTGCATATAAAGTATGTTATTGGTCATATCAGTTTACAGACAATGTTTATCTGTTTTCACAGTGGAATATTGCTCGACCGTCCCTCGTCACCGATGTACGTTGCCTTGTCAAAGTTGGCATCTCTTTTACTAAATTGTGTTTCAATTTAAAGGTCAAGGATGTTCTAGATGGTACTACGAGCAACAAATTCTGGATCGATGTTCAGCTCCGTTGGGGTGACTTCGACACTCACGATATTGAGCGATATACTCGTGCCAAGTTTTTGGACTATGTCAGTCACTTTATTGCATTCAGTTCACGAGAACTCACTTAGGCTGATTTGAATGAATAGGTCTCTGACTCTATGAGCATCTATCCTTCCCCTACTGGTGTCATGATTGGCATGGACTTGGCATACAATCTTTGGTCTGCCTACGGCAACTGGTTCCCTGGTTTGAAGCCACTCATTCAACAAGCTATGGCAAAGATTATGAAGGCTAACCCGGCGTGTCATGTGCTCCGTGAACGTATCCGGAAGGGCCTGCAACTTTATTCCTCTGAACCCACCGAGCCATATCTCAACAGTCAAGTAAGGGTTGTGTTGTATATCTGGAAAATTTGGCTTAAATCTTACAGAATTATTCCGAACTATTCTCCAATCAAATCATTTGTTTGTCTTATCTGTGTTTTCTTAAATTGATTTTGTTGACTCATCGAAACACAATTAGGGTTCGTTGACGATACCAACGTCTATCGCGTCACGATGTACGCGAACTAGTACCTCGAGTTGATAATGTGGCTGATTGACACTGATATTCTAGCCATAAAACATTTGAAGGAAACTTGACCACGAAGCCCATCAGTAAGTTTGAAGGAATATCAAAGAATTCCGTCTCATATTCTCGTAGATGGCGCTATCTTTATTTTCAACCCTCGCTCCGGGCAGCTGTTCCTCAAGGTTATCCATACAAGTGTCTGGGCAGGACAGAAGCGTCTTGGGCAATTGGCGAAATGGAAAACTGCTGAAGAAGTTGCAGCCCTGGTACGATCACTACCTGTTGAAGAGCAGCCTAAGCAAGTGATTGTCACGCGTAAGGGCATGTTAGGTGAGCAGCATTTGATAACAGGTGTCTTGAAGCGTCTAATGGCGTCTAGACCCTCTCGAGGTTCATTTGCTTGATTTTCCGAACATTGTCATTAAGGGCAGCGAGCTTCAGCTTCCATTCCAAGCATGCATGAAGATGGAGAAGTTTGGTGACTTAATTCTGGTACGGACTGCGCCTTCATACGAAGTCCACTATTAACTCTGTTTCTCGTCGAATAGAGAGCCACACAACCTCAGATGGTTCTGTTCAGTCTTTACGGTAGGCTACACTTAGCTTATTGTTGGATATCTCTAATGGTAAATTTCAGATGACTGGCTGAAATCAATCTCTAGCTACACTGCTTTCTCTCGCCTCATTCTTCTCCTCCGTGGCCTTCATGTCAATAATGAAAAGGCGAAGATCATTTTACATCCCGACAAGTCGACAATTACTGAACCTCATTTCGTCTGGCCGACACTGACTGACGAGGAATGGATTAAGGTTGAGGTGGCAATGAAAGATCTCATTCTGGCTGTATGTCTGATTCTAACAATTACTTGATCCTTTTGCTGACCTCTTTTCAGGATTTCGGAAAACGTAATAGTGTTAACATTGCGTCGCTCACGGTCAGCGAAATACGTGACATTATTCTCGGCCAGGAGATTGCTGCGCCATCTGTGCAGCGTCAACAGATGGCTGAGCTTGAGAAGAGCACGGAAGCTCAGAGTCAGATCACTGCTGTGCAGACCCAGACTACTAACGTCCATGGTGACACTATTCAAACTGTGACAAGTGAGTTGTTTGTTTTTGCCTGAGTTCAAGTTGAAGATTGATCATTTCCAGCCACCAATTACGAGCAGCAGGTATTCAGCAGCAAATCTGACTGGCGTGTACGGGCCATTTCGGCGACACATCTTCCCCTCCGTTTACAGCACATCTATGTCTCTAGTGACGATGTCAAAGACGACGCATCCTCTTACACATATGTTCTACCGAAAAACGTTTTGCGTGCATTCATCACCGCCGCCGACCTTCGTACCCAAGTGGCCGCTTATCTATATGGCGTTTCTCCACCAGATAACAAGCAAGTCAAAGAGATCAAGGCTAGTTTCATTTGAGCATGTACCGTTTAGTCTGAGCTTACGTGAAGCTATATCTAGGCCGTAGTGTGGATCCCTCAACGGGGTAGTAACAACAATGTTGAACTACCTAATCAACTACCCAAAGATGATTTCCTTTTGAAAGATCTTGAGCCCCTCGGCTGGATAAAAACACAGGCTTTGGAGATAAATCATCTTTCTCCTACGGACGTCACAACACAAGCGAAACTCATGGCAGATCATCCGGAGTGGAGCTCCTCTTCAATATGTTTGACCACTTCCTTTACTCCCGGTTCGGTGTCGCTGTCAGCCCATTGCCTTACAGTCGCCGGCTTCGAATGGGGAAGGAAGAATCAAGACAGCTCTTCTAACCCTCCAGTTAGTAGTCATATTGGTCTTTTTCCGGGCTTGACTGACGTACTCTTTCAATAGGGCTTCAATCCAAATATGTCAGAGAAAGTGCAGCTTCTGCTTTCTGATCGTATTTTGGGTATGACACTTGTGCCCGAAGGCCGTGTCTGGAATTACGGGATTGGCTTGACTCAGATGTGGTCACAAAATTTGAGTTACTCGATGACTCTGGATACACCTTTGTTGTTCTGGGCGGAAGAACACAGACCCGCGGCATTCCTGACTGTGAGTAGTTGTCTTTTCACTTTGTTGCGCTTGACTGATGTATATTGCTAGTTTGCTAATCTTGAGCAGGGCGAGGATAGCGCTGACGTTGAAAATAGCTTCGCATAAACACTTTTACTGACCGGTTGCTCTGTTATTACTATATTTTCCCATTGTTGTATACTATCGCACGCAATTTTTATCAATTGATTAAATCCTTTCCTGAATGCTGATCATAGTTAACTGTGTAAGAAAGTATTTGAATGAGTTTGAATGAAGTGTTAAGCAAAGGTAGAACAGAATGCAGAATGATGAAGTATGCCATGGAAAACACGAGAAAATTACACGCTTACAACCGGGAGAGAGACAACCGAATTTGGACGCGAAAGTGGGATCAGTTTGCGTTCACCGTCCAGAGAGAGCTTATCCTCTTTTGCCACCGGTGATTGCGTATCAGAACCTATGACAGGTATGGCCTTCGAGCCTCGCCGAGGAGGCGGGGGCAACGGCATTATATCATGGGGTTCGGGAGCACGCGGAGATAGTAGATGTGATATCACAGGAGTGTGAATATGCAGAAAGCTGGGATCACCTTGGTGCGACTGCGTCTCCGGGGAGGATACCGCCGAGTTCTTCACTGTTGGTAGTGGACGATGGAATGGCGTAATTTCACTGAGGACATCGTCTTCCTCTCGTAATTTCGTTGTGGGCGGTGACGGCGCGCTGGAAATTCGGAAACGTTCTTTAAATGAAAACGAGAGTGGCCGTGTCGTTTGGGAAGACGTTGTAGACTGTGGGGCTGTGGGTGTCGGCGGTAGAGGATCCATAGGTGGAGGGAACGGCGGGGAGGGAGCAACAGGCGAGGCAGGAATGACGCCCAAAGACGTCAGTTTGAAGGGGAAACTCCCGGTGGATGTTCTTCGATGTGATTTTGACGGTATTTCGTCAGGACGAGGTGGCAATACACTCGTTGGCGGAGGTTTAGGGGCTGTCAGAGAGAGCCGAAATGTGCGCTGTACATTGGTGTCACGGATTAAAGACTTTGCTGGTGGTGTTGGCGTGGCTTCTGGCGAGTTTGCGTCATGAGTAGGCGCAGGAGGCGGAGCAGACGTTGGTGGAGGACGTTGAGGAGGCATTGATAGTCTATGACTTGATGTTGGGCGAGAGACAGCGGAAGATTGTAAGGAGCTTGAAGCACTCATGATTGAAGAACCTGATGCTCGCTTGGAGAAGGATGGTAGGCTATAAACAAAGCTCTTTTGAGTTGTTCCAGAGTGAGTTGAACTAGCCTCGCTTCGAGTCGTTGGTATTTCCACAGACAAACGTCCCGCTCTCGTGACATACCCTTGGTTCGTAGGAATAGACGGTGGTGGGCCACTTGGCGGTGAGTGTCTCCGAGGCAACATGCCTGGCCTTGACCATCGCCGTGAGCTTGGCTTAGTACTGGTGCTCATCTTGTCTGCTGAATTTTCTGCAGAAGCCACTGTAGACACAGATTGTATAGATGGTGTCTTAGACCGATCCTCGGGTGTGCCAAAGGTAAATCTTGATGCAGTGCTACTCGAGGATGGTTCCGTCTCTGACTTTCCTGGAACCGTGACGTCAACACATTCTCCGGGTCGCGCCGGCCCGGCTGAAGTCCAACGCTTTCGTGGAGGTGGTTGAAGAGATAAGGCTCCTAATGAGAGGGTCCGGTTGGCTCTATCGGTCTTGACAGGAATGGGATCTACAGACGAGGTCACTGTCGATGTCCACTGTATAGGGCGATCAATAGCAAACTTCCGATCCCACCCAGAGCCTGAAATAGGTAAACTTGCGTGGGTCATGACCGAGTGAGGACGTATAGTTATGTCCGCAGCAATTGGCCGGCCAAGGAGATGGTTACCTACGCTTCCAAAAGACTCCTCCTGAGGATCTCTATCTCTCTCATGTTGCGAATCGATGGATGTCGCACGAGACCCTGACCGAGGTCGTGTAGATCCAGAAAGAAAGCCTTTGAGAGCGGAGACTGCATTTGTAGATCCGGACCTTGATACATTCGCCTGCGAGTGGTGGGAGTATACCGACGATGCATAGTTACGTTCACTTGCGGCGGACCCATTCTGTGTTGCTTTTGTTGTTCCAGATGGAGTGATGAGGCCTTGGGCACGCATAGAAAGCATGACGTCCATATCGCCGCGAGGTTCAACTCCTACACCACCAAGGATAGGTAAGCCTAATCCAGCTCGAACTGTCCTGTGTATCGTCGTTGGAAAATGCAAAAGGAAGCCCAATTTTTGAACTTACCTTTGGCCTAGAATCACTGTCTTTATGGCGGTGATCCATTTCTGGGCTTCTGCTTGATTTTCTATATGTAAGAACCACATGGTTCTCCCGTTTTCTTCACAATTAAGCTCCTTCTTCATGGCACCAACATCCACGCCTCCCACTTTGACAACGTGTTTACGACCACCTACTTCCTCCTCGGATATGAATACGACACTGTCTTCGTTGATCTCCAAACGCTCCATCTCTTTCTCCTCTCCGGCTGAAGACTTGAAGAGGTGTAGATATGATACAGACGGTCCTGAATTCCGTGAGACGTAAAGATTCGGTGACGATAAAACCATGAATTTACGACGCCAATTCTTGGAGAGGGCGAAAATCCGAAGTGACGATGTTGGATAATATTTATCGAGGTTGGTCCCGGATTGCTGGTATTGGTCGATGAGTGTGAACGTAGACGGGAAGGGTGGGATGGGAGAGATGGATATCGAGTTCGTCCGACTGGGAACAAGTAATGACCTCGAACGGAAGCGGAAAGGTCCAGAAGAAGGTGAGGCAACCGAATGGATGGAACTCTTGGAGGATAGGGGAACGTTGAGAACATCGGCCTGTTTCTCGTTATCTGCTGTAGTAGTCGGGAGTTGCTGTCCATGGTCTTGGATTTGGATTTCCTTCTCTTGATCCACCTCGACACTCTGGTCTAGTGAGTGAGTCTTCCGCGTCGGCATGACTTGAAGACCGATCGAGTGGGCTGCAGCTTCTCTCAGTCTGTCACGCTCTTCATCTTCCTCATCTCTCCTAGCAGCACTGATTTCTATGACGTCGGGAAGGATGTAAGGCATTGGAGGAGGTTGTCTTCTTATGACTGGTGTTTTGCGTCCGAATTTCAGACCGAGAGCGTCTGAAGCAGCGACAAAAATACTTCCTCTAGCTTTCTTCGTGGTCATTGCATCCGCAGTTGAAGGTCGGGCAGATTCATGCAAGGATTGATGTCGTGAAGAGGGAAAAGACGTGTTTGGTACTAAAAAAACCTCGTGAGCGACACTGCGAGAAAATATTTAAGGGTCGATTAGCACACCAAAAGGGAATGGTGCCGTTGTAGGCCTATTGACTTTATCATGTACTGTTTCCTTTCCCTTGTGTCCAGACTGCGTTGATGCCCGGCGTACTCTTGAATTTGCATAACTGTCGCCGTCATCTTTACCCTCAGTCCGGCTCGACCTTTGTGAAGTTTCTGAGTGGGTGCCAGTGCGGAAAGGGGTCAGAGCGCCGGACGTTGTTCGGAAGCCGTAAGGGGCCATTTCGCGGGAATGCTCCCTCGTCGAGAACGACAGACGGGCTAAATCCTGAGATTTTAATGCAGAAGATACAAGTTAGACGTCAACCCAGTTTCATCAGACGAGGAGTAAAAACGCTGACACGCCGAGGCACAGCCGCCCTATGATTACTTACTTCCACGTCTTCTTCGCCAGTCCACATTCCGATACCCCTCAAGATTTCATTACCATTGAAGCAATTCTAATCAATGTGCAAGAAGAAACAGCTGGGCGTCTTCAATTCAAGACGTTTCTCGCTTACTTTTGCCGTACCTTTTTGTGTGCCTTAAACAACTTTTTGGACATTCATATCATGATCAGACCCTTAACAAAATTATCTAAAGTACATTGACACTGCTCTTCTTGTGCGCCAGTCAAACATCACCACCGCCCACCAAATCAATTACAGACATTATTTGCAATGCACTTCAGATCTGAGGTCATCAATTATAGTGCTCACGCATGAGCATACGCTGCTTGGACGAACAATGAGGCCTGTTGACAAAGATTTCAAGGACATAGACCTACGTCTCATCTGTTGCCGGCTGTAACGACAACGTAATCTCATTATAAAAATGTTGGATGAACAAAGAATACCATCTAATGAGGGGCTACTTGATTAATCGCCAGAACCTGAAACGGATGCATAGAAAAGAACATGCTGTAAGCCGACTGGTCCCTATCTCATAAGTTCCTGCATCACCGGTGGATAACCTGCTAGAAGACATAATGGGTCTCGCTACAAACGACAATCGCCGACAAGTAACGCAGTCCCGACTCTATCCGTTTAGAGTTCAGCGAGGTTAGCAGTTGTGATCGGTGGCCTGGAGCTCTTAATAACGAGATAGTGTATGATTGATGAAGGTCTTGTAGCGGTTACGGTTGGATGATGAAGACCTAGATTGCAAGGCCTGACTCCTCGGACAGTCATCAGAAAGGGCGAAATGATAACCTTTCGAGAGAAACGAGCATCCTACAGGTGCTTCCATATATTGCATACCAGACACGGATTTGGCTGTCGCCCGATGGGGTTTTGATAGGTTCGATTGAATATCGACCTGTATGTAATTTTCCGCATTTTGCCATCAAAGAAACCTTGTCCCATGCGAGACGGTATATTATTAAAATTCAAAGAACGTGAGTCTGGTAACAACAAACAGCACATTGCTACTTATCAGCTTCAGGGCATCCAGACCGAGATAAAATAGCATCCGGCTGCTGGCACAGAACGTAGGTAGAATCCAAGAATTCAATAACATTTCAGCTTCGACGAAGGTCAGAGAACATTAAGTGATGCAGAGACACCAGGCGAGCCAAAGCCGATATCTTTACGAAGAAAAACGGTACAGACAAGATATTTGCATACGTTGGCGTAAAGACGTGATCATGAAAAATCGCTTACAGTGGAAAGTCATACATCAAGTGCGTAATGATTGCTTGTTGAGAATGGGTAAGGTGACTAGTCTTAGTGCACCAAAAGGAGTCTGGAAAGTGGTGAGGTCGCGTGAGGAAGGGTGTATTAAGCGCTTGTCGTAGCCAACATTGAGATACGAAACAATGACTCGGTCGAAGCACTGTGGAATCCAATCATCGTAGGAGTAACACTGTAGATTGGATATGAACATAGCAGAGCTATCGTGATACGGTAACTGGACACCAAAGTGAGAGAATAAGGTCTGAAGTGGTCACCTGAGGAAAGATAGTTAGCATTTCAACGATGTTTCAACGATGATGAGTCACTTTGTGCAGAAGTTCAAACCTGCGAACGTAGGCGCTTATATGTACCAAACGGTCCAACAGTAGTTGTGTTCTCTAAATTCTGCACGTTCATCTCCTCGTCATCCCGTCGTGGTGACTCGAAAATCGGCCGTACTTCCGAAGTGCTTCGACGATTCATAGGCATTGCATACGAACCTAGCATTCGTCTTAGTTCCTCGTTCTCAGTTTCAAGCCGACTGAGTTCAGTTTCTCTTTCTAGAGCATACTGAGATGCAGTCGTGGTTGCCCAAGGTTCGCGATTGTCCTCATCATCCTGACTTATAACGGGCGAAGCAGGGTCTTCTCCATTGAGGGATCGGAGAAACTGTCGGAGGAGTCGGGATATGCGGGCGAGGGATTGGGAGAAAGTGACGGCAGAAGCAAGGTCCTGGGCAACGTACTCATCTTGTCGGGCAAGCAGTTTCGTCTCATAATCACGTATCAACGAAAGCTCTTGTTCCTGAACGTCTTTCTATAGAGGAAGAGAACATATACAAATGCTTACTACATATTCGTGGACATCGAAAGAAGTGAAACACGTACTGCGCGATTGCGGAAGCTGCCTACATGAGCATCAATGTGCTCGTTGTCAATGATAGTGAATTCAATAACAAACGCAACACTCAACTCATGAGGGTTTCAAGCGTCTGCTCATACTCCTTTATCAAAGTATTGAGTTGCTTATTGTCACGTTGCAAAGCTTGATTTTCAGCAACCATCGACGTATTCATTCGTTCCAATTCAGCGTCGTACTCCTCTAATTTCCCCATAAGCAACCAATTCTTGAGGCTTCTTCACGTCACAAACCTTGAGATTTATCAAGGTTGAACCTATACAAGTTAGTCATGAAAGAAACATGAAGGTAAATGACGTGAAACAAACCGCCGGAGGACAAATCCTGACTGAGAGTGAATGGCCTGATTCTAGGTTCAAAATTGAATTCATAGAGCAATAGACTGGGTTTCTGTTCTCACCTTGATGTTTCCTGCCTGCGCAAGTAAAGATACGGAGGCACTGCGATTCTGATTCAGTTGTTCACTCAATTCTTGGATGAGAGCCCAGAGCTGTCCAAGCTGATCATTGCTCTCTAAGACGGCCATGTGGATGAAATAATGATGAGCGGCAGTAAAGTTGAAGATGTCGTCGTTACAAGGATCAGGCTGAAGGTTGTGCTTGTGAACAGAGTTCACGTGATTTGTGGAAACAAGTTGGGTTTCTTCCGCGTTTTCTCAATGGTCCAGTCTGCTGGAGCATCTAGAATCAACGCGTTGATTGTAACTCTTGATCAGTATTTCTTCGGTCTCTTTGGTCTGATCTCTCATCAAGGGAAAAATCAAAAATAATTCTCTTTGCCTGGGAGTCGAACCCAGCTTTCGCGCGCACAACATATACATTGACAGGCGCGTGTACTAACCGATATACTAGCAAAGACATATTGGTAGAGTAAAATTATAATTATATCAGTGCCTCTTACTCCAGATTGATTTTTTGGTCAGGACCAATGATTTTGTTCTCGAGGTATCCCAACGAGGTACCACGTGGGGCGATCATGACAGTAAGCTTTTTCCTTCCAATAAGAAGTACACAAGGATTCAAGAACGCATAAGTCGACTTCTTTTGTGAAACGCAATCGGCACGATCATTTCTATTTAACATGGTGGGAATCAAGATTAAATTTCTGTTACTGAGACGGGCTCTTAGCTGTGATTTTTTTTTCGCTTGTATGACTTGGTTTACCCTTGCAATCAGCCGAACGCATACACGATAGCTGTTTTGCAAAACTGCTCCAGGGCAACTTCTACTTTCAAGACATGGGCTGAACGAGCACAGAGGTGTTACAACAAATAAAAGCCAAGAAAAAAATGTCAGCAAACGCGTTCTATCTAGTATTATTGATCTTTTAGAATAGGAATAGACCAAAATTTAAAGCAATAGTTCGGTAACCGAGCAGTGTTCAGACCTACAGGATATTTAAAAACCATGAAGATGATGCAGACAGTGTCATTAGTAACTACCACTCAAACAACTGCCATGTTTAAGCTAGTTGCAGTTGCAACCTATTCCCTAAGAGCTCCATGAGTTTTCCACCATGCTCGAAGCGAACCAGATCACAAGTGATGATGGCCACAGTTCTTAGTGACTCGACAAAAGCTGGCTGTTGGTTGGTGTAGTGTACACGTGCAGCCAATGCGTCGAGGACCGCATCCCCGGAAAGACGATTGCAGTTTTGTAAGTGCAATGACCGCAAATGAGGGAGCCGTATGCGAGGAGCTTGATGTCCGGGAAGGGTATATGGGCTAAGAAGTCCAATGACGGTATTGGACATGTCGGATGCAACAATGCGAAAGTACTGGAGCAGAGGGAGTCCTTCGAAGATGAACCGGAAATCCTTGGTACGTAGGTCGCTATAGTCCATGTCGAGGAATTGTATCGGTGGATTGCAGCGGTTGATGAGAGTGCGCAACCCCATACCGATTGCACGATCGGTTGAAGGAGATTGGGAGAAATCACGAGCTTCGTCTTCGCTGTCACCTTCTTCGTTATATTCACCGTTCAACTCAAACTCCGCGTTCAACTGTGCAAGGGTCAGGTTGGCTAATCGAGGAGTGTCAAGGTGTGACAGGATTGCGCGTGTCATGCAAGTGCTCTTTAACTCCATTTTGTGAAGTTGAGTAAGAGACACGACGGGAAGGGGATCAGTTGATGGAGGTTCATTGTGGTGCCAACCCACAAAACAGAAGGTTTGGAGCTCGGGACAGGCTGATAGGAAGTCAAGGATTTCTCGGGGGTCGCTGTGAAGATATAAAGGGCTATCTTCTGAGAGTTTTAGGTTGGTTATGCGTAGCGGCTCAAGGAGCTGGGAATTGGGTAGTCGGATAATGTCCACTTGCATGCCGAAACCCTGGTCATACGTTGCGAAAATGCGATGTGGCTTTCTGTCGAGATCATCCTGTATGTAGATACGAAGATCGGTCAAGCGACTAGCTGAAGGATTGAAGTTTTTCTCTTGTTGACCCTCTATTATAAATGAGCGCCACCGTTGGATGTGAGGAAGCAGGGGGGATAAGATAGGCAATATGTGGTCAGACGTTGCAATTTGCAATTCAATGTCCATCGAGATTGGCTCTGACCGCTCGACCCATACTTCTGCCTGCGTTCTCAGGAATTGAAGGGAATGGACCCGGTCATCAAGCAGGATATATCGCCACGCGCTGGGGGAAGAATCGACTATATCTCTCCAGCATTTTGAAACGCTTTGAATTTTCAGTGGTGCTAACGGGTCGTTGAATGCGCACCAGACAAAAATCTCGACTAATAACTCGGGTGGTAAAGACATAATGGAAAGATAGCTGCCCCAGCCCAACCCCTCCGGACACATCACGTGGCACATCAGGTGACATGTCAGAACAATGTCTCAACAAGCATTACACCGTGTATTGTACTATAATTGGTTGTTCTATTGCTCATGGATGAGAACATCAAAATACACTGCTACTCATAGTCCAAGTGTAAGAAAGTCCTTTCCCCTGGGGACAAGCACAAGCAGTGTGAACGATGTCACAAGAGCAACCAACAGGATTTGTCACTCAGATGTGGGAGTGATTTTGGTGATAATGAAGACAAGCTCATCGATGTAGAAGATGGAATCAATAACCATGCGACTTTTTGAGAGTGGATGACTCATCATATCATGAAACTTCGAGAGTTTTGTGACGACCTTCACTGTCAGACACAGTTCAATGACAATACAATGCTGGTTATCTTTGAAAGAGAGACAGCACAACTTCTTTGTTTGGCAAACAACTGCCTGAGCCAATAACATTGACAGAACTCGACTCAAGTGGCCGTCCCAACAACATGGAAGGTATCAGCAAGCAATGTGATGTTTTTTCGCACGCATCCAGCATGCTTGATCTGATCCCTCATGAAAACTTCTGCTAATTGACTCAAGCTTTCACATGGTTCTGGGTCTTAGACGAAACAAGGAGTTTGCCATGTTAAGATACCATATATACTACAATACAAACTTGTCTAAGACACATGGAACTATGAAGGGCATACTAGAGCTACACAGGTGCACGTGATGCCACATGACGTGTACGGGAAGAGTTAGCCATCGTGGGTCATCGTGGGAAAAGTAACATCATCGATGAGACAATGAACGATGTCGACATTTTCGACTCAAAAAATTGAACGCTCGACGAGTTGATTATATCAGATCGACTGTCATTCCACAGAGGACGGATCCTCTAGTAGTATGTAGTACTAGCACTAGAAAAAGGAGGGGGGACCGAAGTCTTTTCACCTGTGGATTCATCACTACGGTCCTACGGTCGCATTCGTCTTATGAATCCGTAGGGCGTCCTACTAGAGAAGTTTTAATCCGAAGAGTAGGTCCGCTCGAGATCTACGACACTGTTGTAAAAATGGTTCAGGATTCAAAGTCAGTCAATAGATTAAATCATTGCTGTTGCAGCAGCTCAACGCCAACCTTGTCCTGGCTGGAAGATATGGAAAATTAACCTAATAGTTGGACATTCCCAAGTGCTAGTTCGTTTCAACATTGAAGCGGAAATATTAATCAATTCAAAACTACTTAGGACGCCAAGAGATAGGAATAATCGAGGTATAAAACGTTGAATAGAGTATTCCAGCTCTATAGAAACAAATTGGACTTTGATGTTCGTCTTCAGTCCATGTTGACCTCTGTATCCTTGATGCGGATGGATAGTATCTTAGATAGTAAGAACACCGGGCGCAGAGGATGAATTGTCCGATTTGAAAGAAATTGAAGGCACGAGTCGAACGCGAATAGATGATTGAGAGGTTTCAAGATGACAAGCAATTCAGGATCCAGGTAGACGAAAGGTGCCTCTTGTAGCGTGCGACAAATTCAGCATACAAAGAACAAGATATCTTATAAATTGTCCATCAACTTATTTTGAGGACAAAAACCATACGATGACACTCAGAGGCTACCGAATGGCTTCCGAGACCAATGACACGGAGCGCCTTTTGACTGAGGCACGATACAGCAGAAGCAACGAACAGAAAAAATCGGCTTCACTCCAAACACAAGGTATCGAAAAAGTCAAAATCAATGCCGCTGACTAATCTTCTGAACCATTTAGAACAACTGTACAGTTATCCGGACTGTGCCGAAGCCGCACGCGTCGCAGTCAGACTGGACAAAATTGATACACACAAAGTCGCCAACGTCGTGCACGCCCGCCTCCCCGCTCCCTTCCTCAAGCAAACAACGTCAACATGCCGGGAGTACGTGATATCAGGTATGTGGAACCTCTGTCAGACCAAAAAAACATGTCGTCGACCTTGTCCTTCTCCCAGCGCAGAGGCCTTCATCGCCGCCTACGCTTCCCATTTGAAGCGCTCTGGAAAACTCGAGGTTCCTGTTTGGGTTGATCTCGTCAAAACTGCGTCGTTCAAGGAACTCGCACCCTACGATCCCGATTGGTTCTATGTTCGTGCAGGTGCGTACGGCGGAAAGTCAATTACGTCCGTCTTGGTATCTAACAGGGCATATTTTTTCGTATAATAGCTGCCGTTGCACGGCACATATACCTCCGCAAGGACGTCGGTATCGGTGCTCTGACAAAACTCCACGGTGGTCGCAACCGACGCGGCAACCGCCCCTCGCACCACGCCGACTCGTCCGCGTCCGTGCAGCGCAAAGTCTGCCAAGCCCTCGAGAAGATTGGTGTGCTCGAGCAGACAGACAATGGTGGACGGAGAATCTCCCAGGACGGTCAGCGGGATTTGGACCGGATTGCGACTGCTGTTGTTGAGGCTGCAAAGGAGGATGAGGAGGAAGATGAGGAGGAGGACGCCGAGGAGGATGAGGAGTAAATGTTGTCGCCACAGCAGTTTGACCTCGTATGATCTTGCATGTTTTCTTAATCTCATATGATGGGCAAATGCTCCCACTGAAAT